>JALMQS010000234.1:237911-251554 GCA_024734495.1 Forficula auricularia
ATTCACCAATCCTGAATTTAAGCCTTCTTTATTTAAAACTTTAACAAAGCTCCTTAATTCAATGTTTTATTAAAAATTTGTAATTGAAAACTGCACATAGTAGTTATCAAAATCCTTTAACTAGTTAGCACCTGTTTGATCTTCTTTCTGATAGAAAGTCTTTGTGAAAAAATTGCTTCTTAACTAGAAAAGTTTTTTAAATACATTTTTGAGTGATTATGTTCCAGAGAAAATGTTTAATTCAAAAAAACGTGAAACGATGAATTTAAGAGCTTGAAAAGTATTACTTAAAGAAGACAAAAAGTAGCAAGTAAATTATTTTTTTTTAATTAACGTTAAATCAAATTACCAACAAATTCATATTAATATATTAATTAAGGCGATAAAGCCATCCATATGACCTCTGCTTCCTCTCGTACATATATATATATATGTCATTAGAGGTTTTTCGGGTTTCTCCGCGTGGGTTTGAGAGTTTTACTCGACGTTTCGGCTCTCCTTTTGGAGCCATTTTCAAGAGAGGGGTGGGTGGTCTACGTGGTCTTAACCTTGTAGTCCAACGTTCGTTTTGGAGGGTGTCTTCCGAGTGAATTTCTTCAGTCGGAAGGTTGGGTAGATTTGGATATTTAGGAAGTTTTGGGTGTTTTGTGGTTGAAGTTGTATTACTTACATTATGATGGCTGACGTCTCGGTTGTTGCTGTCTTGAGAATGTTGGGCACTACACTCGATACGCAACATTCTCAAGACAGCAACAATCGTATGATTGTAGTGCCCAACATTCTCAAGACAGCAACAACCGAGACGTCAGCCACCATAATGTAAGTAATACAACTTCAACCACAAAACTTCCTAAATATCCAAATCTACCCAACCTTCCGACTGAAGAAATTCACTCGGAAGACACCCTCCAAAACGAACGTTGGACTACAAGAGACCAGAACCCACCCTCTCTTTGAAAATGGCTCCAAGGAGACCGAAACGTCGAGTGGCTTCAAACCCGCGCGAAAACCCGAAAAGCTCTAATGACATAGAACACTATCCGCGGAAGCCTCACTGAACATTTATATATATATATATATATATTTTATTTCTATAAATCAAAGACGGGGTTCTCTGCTTGATGAAAATAAATAAAGGCTTGGCCTTCATTGTCAGTCATTTTTAATCAACATTTTTTTTTCATTTGATCATGCGTACTCAATTGAATAACTATTCTTTTCTAAGTAAGGATCATTCATTAGTTGAATAAAAGATTTCACTGTCGATGGTAACACAATTGTTTTTATTTTAGGTTAAAATAAAATAAATGAAGAGTCTTCTGTTCAGACATTATATATTTTTCAAAAATTTTCTATGTATAAATCTTAATTTGTAACTAATTTGAAATATTTGTGATAGACTGATGATGAAGGCAATGCCTTCGAAACTATAGTCTCTAGAAATAATTAAGAAATTATTTTATTTAAAAAACAGAAGACTCTCATTTTATTTTATTTTTAACCTAAAATAAGGATCATTCATTCTAACTTGCCATTACTTCCAAACGGATACTCATTCAATTGATTCTGCATGCTCAAAAAAAAAAAAAAAAAAAACGTAATAATTATAAAGGCATCTATCTTTAGTCTTAGTCAATTTTCGGGGGGTGGAGGGTGGGGGTCTAGCTAAGAATAGGTGAGGAGATACTCCTAGATGTAGGAAACATGATCTCCCTGATGGCGAGATTCATTTTTATTAGAATATTATTTTTATTACATTTTTATTGAAAGTTTTATTTATAGGTATCTTGTAAAAATTTCAACTTTTCGTGGGGGGGGGGGGGGGGCTGACACCTCTTTGCACCTAGCAGAGTAAACTATCTTTCATATGCTATTATAAAACTATTTTGATAAAAAATTACTCGAAATCAAGACTTAGAGATTGATAAAAAAAAGCCTCTATTGTAAATAATTAAAACAATTAAGATAAGAGAAGAGGCAGTCAGGAAAAAATAAATACTCAATTTTGCATTGACAACGTTTCGATTAAATATTTAATATTCCTCATGATAAAGAATATTTTTTTATTTATTTTTAATCGAAACGTTGACGATCGAACATTGAGTTTTTTCTGGCTGTCTTTCTTCTTATTTTAACTTATAATTTATAATACATTGATTTTTATTGTAAAAATAGTTTTTAAAGTTATATTAAATTATTTAAAAAATGTAATTTCAACTTGTGTGTTTTTATGTTTGTATTAGCCCCCTCCAGGACAAAATCCCGGTTGCGCCACCTGATCATAGTATGGTAATCTTCCAGGGGAAATTGTTCTCAGAGGCGGTTTCTCGTTTGCCTTCCATTGGATTTGTTGAGGCCCCTTGCATTTTTGACAGAGGTGAAAATTGTTCTGATTGAAACGCGATTCAATCTCGAAGTAAACTCGATTAGAAGTCACGTCTTAGTCACTGCTATTGGTTCCTCATTAAATGTTTTCAAGTACATAATTCTAAGTAAAATTTAGATCAACTGTAGTTCTGTAAGGAATTGCAATTGGAATATGTCATGTTCATTTTTTGGTTAAAATGAACCTCCTCTCCCCTTCAACAATAGCCTCCAAATTTTTTTAAAAATTATATATATATATATATATATATGTATATATATATATATATATATATATATATATCTAGGATTTGTTGGAAGGGCTTGGATCATAGAGGTAATTCAAGAATCTTGTTTTAAAAAATATATGGTTTATTGAATAAAACTTGAATAGCAGAGTTGTAAAAAAATTAAACAGAGTTTGTTTAGATGCTTTTTGAAAATAACTGAAAGAGGTACTCTCTCAAAAGAGCTAATTGGTATTGGCTTTTGTAAATAAATAAATATAATTTGGTTCTTGGTTCTTTCTTAATTCTTCTGTCGTCGTATCCTTGATGTCGTGGCTGAGCTTTGAGCTCCTTGGTGAGTATCAATACATCCGTCGACCAGTAGGTGCAGCGTTCCGAGCCTTTTTTACTTTATCAATGCGAAGCATGGGAGAAAGTATTGTAATCGGTCTCGCGGCAAGCGCGACTTCAAAAGGGTCCTCAGGTAAAGACTACGGAACCCATGGACTCAATTAAGGTCACAAATTGTAAGTATTCAATGAGATTGAATTTTAGCACGTGACGGTTTTGCCAAAAATTACCTGGAATCTCGTCGAGAGGCCAAAAAGTGCCATTTTTTTGGATGTGCGTGCGGATGGATGGATGGATGGATGTTATCGTTTTTTTCGTCCACGATTTTTTCCACACCGTTGCACTGATTGAATTGAAATTGAAAACCTACTATTAGTTTAACAAAATGAAGCGCTGATTAGTTTTTGGTACATATCGGCCCACAAACATTAGTATTATACTATTATTTCAGTACTTTTTAGTTTTTTCTAAATATCTTTAAAATGACTTAACCAATTTTGATGAAATTTAATATCCTAATTAAGTACCTTGGGGACGACAAAAAAGGTTAAATAAAGTTTTTAGTAAAATTATATTTTAAAGTACTTTACTCTAAAAGTAAGATTTTTAAATTCTTTAAAATTTATTCATTTGATCTGTTTAATATAGGACTCATTTAACCTAACTAAGTAAGAGTGGATAGGCTTTTCTCTGTGAAATGCTAAAAATTTGGGAGGAAAGTTTATAAGTAACCATAGCAACTGCGTTCTTTTCTTATCCGTTACCTTTATAGAGGAATCGACTTAAAACCAAAAATAGCGATTGATTCTCATCTAGTACTTGAGGAATAACCATTCTATATTGGATTTTTGACGTTTCGGTTTTTATTGGTAACCATTGCTGAAGACATAGAGGAATCGACTTAAAATCAAAAATAGCGATTGATTCTCATCTAGTACTTGAGGAATAACCATTATATATTGGACTTTTGACGTTTCGGTTTTTATTGGTAACCATTGGTGAAGATATGGAGGAATCGACTTAAAGTCAAAAATAGCAATTGATTTTCATCTAGTACTTGAGGAATAACCATTCTATATTGGATTTTTGACGTTTCGGTTTTAATTGTTAACCATTGCTGAAGACATGGAGGAATCGACTTAAAATCAAAAATAGCGATTGATTCTCATCTATTACTTGAGGAATAACTAATTCTATATTGGATTTTTGACGTTTCGGTTTTTATTGGTAACCATTGCTGAAGACATAGAGGAATCGACATAAAATCAAAAATAGCGATTGATTCTCATCTAGTACTTGAGGAATAACCATTCTATATTGGATTTTGACATTTCGGTTATTATTAGTAACCATTGCTGTAGACATGGAGGAATCGACTTAAAATCAAAAATAGCCATCGATTCTCATATAATACTCGAGGAATAACAATTTTACATTAGATTTTTGACGCTTCGATTATTATTGGTAACCATTGCTGAAGACATGGAGGAATCGGCTTAAAATCAAAAATAACGATCGATTCTTATCTAATACTAGAGGAATAACCTTATTGCATTCCATTTTTGATGTTTTGACTATTAATGGCAACCTCTACTGAAAACGTGGAAGAATCGACTTAAAATCAAAAAGACTAAATTCTTTTTTGGTAAACAACTCAAGTTTGAGTTAGATGAATCGATTGCTATTTTTTTCCTCCATGTCTTCAGCAATGGTTACCTAATAATAACCGAAACGTCAAAAATCCAATGTAGAATGGTTATTCCTCGACTATTAAATGAGAATCGATCATTATTTTTGAATTAAAGTCAACATGAACTGCAAATTGCAAGTGATATCTGATTAATAAATAATAAAGGAATAAACATATTATTTTTTTATTGTTAAAGGATAAATAATTAATATATCCAGTACACACCAAGCCAGCAAAACATATTAATATTTCAAATGAATTTGGATAAAGTTTAGCAACGATCCGTTGCAGTTTATTTAGCTCTCTGAACCGTGTGTAAGTATAATTGCTTTGGTCTGATCAGAGACTGATTCAGAGGTCTGCACTGGTTGAATAGAAATCCGAAACTGATACTGAACTGAACTTGAAACTGATACTGTTAAACTGAAAACTGACTGAGAACTGATTGAAAGCATCGAACGTCTAGGCTATTTATTCAGAGAGAATTCCCTCCCACTATATATATATATACATAGTATATCGACCAAAAAATAAAATATATTTTCTCGTTCGTTTCATAGAATGAAAATTGTTTATTTTTAGAATATTTAAAAAATTGAAAACTAGCTGGAAAATATCATAGGACATAGATAATATTAAATAAAATCAAAGAGATTGTCCTCTTACTTAATCTGATATGTTGTGGATAATTATGTTTACCTATCAGAATGGCTGTCGTCCCGATTAAGCAGATGACAATCTCTTAGATTTTATTTGGTAAAATCGACTCTGCTAGCCCGGGCAAAAACAACTTTCTAGTTTCAAACATAGATTTAGAAACAAGGGGTACATTGCCCTTACCCGCGAATGGATTCCTTTTTATTACTTAGATATTTTACTTTTTACATTTTTTTACAAATATACTATAAACTATTTTTTTTTTTTAAGAAATTATTCCATCTTAACCGAATATTCAGATAGATAAGAACTATTGTATTTATTATTGCAAACAAATAGGTACATATGAAATTTTGAAATTAAAAATGCCTATGAATAATTCAACCCTAATAATCTTCAAATCTGGAAAACATGCAAAAATCTCAAACGATTATGTGAGATTAAAAAGGCCATGTATTAATTTATAAATAATATATAATTATATAAGCATATATACAATAAATAAATAATTAATATATGAATTAATAAATATCAACTATCTATATTTTTACTTTATCTATAGCGTAGTATGGGTAAAGTTATGTAATTGGTCTCGCATCAAGCGCGACTTCAAAAGGTCTATGTACAGGCGTCTCCAATTGAACGCCTTTGATTTGGAGTTCCAAACAAGCCACCATCTTTCTCGCGACTTATAACCTTCAGCTGTTTAAGACCCACATCCACAGATACCTTCGACCCTCGCCCAGCCCATAAAATCCCCTCTTCTTCTTCTTTTCACGATGGAGGAGCCAACCGAGGGGATGTACCTTTTTGGTGTAACTCCATCTCTTATCATTTTCATTAAAAAACAAAAGTGTGTGTGTACTTATGTACACGCGTTAGAAGTTATACTTCTTTGGCGTCTGAAAAAAATTTCAAAAAACAAAACTGCAGTAAAGATCGAAGAAAAATATTAAAATTAATCAAAAAGGTTTTATTTCAGTAAAAATAGCTATATAGTCAAAATAAACAATCATTAATTATCATGTGAACGAGTCAAATATATTTTTTAAATATTTAAAATATTCTAAGCTATATCCATAGGTTCTTCTGGTAATAATTGAATAGGCAGGTGAGTGACAAGAGGTTTGTGGTAGCTAAAATATGATATAAATGGTCTTGTTGAAACGTTAGATAAGTATCTTGTAAACACAGCATCAATAGTGGTGCCATGCCGTGTTGTAGGAACTGTAAGGTTATTATTAATTAGTAGATGTAAATCGTCACCTAAAAATACTTACAGAATTAACCTCTAATATTTGAAAACACTCTCAAAGTTTTTACACAGTTTTTGTAACTGACAAACTTATATAATAAATATATATATATTTTAAAAATATAATATTTAATTATTAAGAATTGATTATTAATATAAATAATATATTTCACATCCACATCAACTGGCTTAATGAATTTGAAAATAACAACACGTTTCGTTAGATTCCTTGCAGTCATTTAAAGGAATATATTATTTATTCTATTCTGTAGCCAACTTCATCATGTTAATTTTTGGGACATCTGCGCGCGCAGGTCATAAATTCACTCTCATCCAAACGCGCCAAAAGAATATTAACTTAAAAAAAAAAAAAATTACGGAACCCTATTACTGACGCTAGAATATTTTCATTTTCATTTTTGCACACTTATATTTTTTAATTAAAAACACAAGACGGAAGTCTCATTCAAATTTACAAATTCAATCAGGTTGAATTTTTTATTATTTTTAATCCTGAGAAAGATCTTTCAGCAAATTTAAAAAAAATCTTAGAATAATGGTTACATTTTTAAATACACCCTCCAAATTATTGGCACAAATAAAATTTAATATGTCGATTATATCGTTATATCTATTAAGATCAGGAACGTGAAGGGCTGTTACGGAGGGGGAGGGGGTCAAAATCAAACCAGTGCGCCCCTCAATACTGGGACAAATAAAAGTACCTTCTATATTTTTCAATTTGTAAAAGACTTTATTATTTAACAAATAAATAGGTTTCGATCAGCTTATTCTGCGATCGTTCTCAATTCCGAGCAACCACTTGATGGCGAACCTTTTTGAGAAGTGGGTCAAATTTTGTTCATTATTTTTTTTTAATACTAGCCCGTAGGTCACACTAAGTCACTTACGCCTCTTGGAAAGGGGGGACAAATGGTCAAATATTGTAATCGTGCATGAAAAAATGTTTTTTTTTCCTTCTTTTTATCGAAATATCTCAAAAACGGCTAAAACTATTTTGATTAAAAAAATTGAGCGAAACCATGGCATTTCGCTCTACAAAAAATCGCTAATAAGTGAACATCGAAAAAATTATATTTTTCGAGATAATAATTGTTTTGTCAAAATGTATGTTAGTCTGTCTGTCTGTTAGTCTGCGCGTTACCAAATTTTTGTGGACGAGCTAGCTCAAAAACTAGTCTGAATATCGAAACCAAATTTCACACGTAGTTTTGGTCCATTGAGATTAAGAGCTGATTAGATTTTGGTGCATATCGACCCAAAATTAAGGGGGTGGAGTGGGGGTTAAAAATTAAAAATCTAGGCCATTTGAGCAAACTGATCAAATACATAATCAGTGGGCCCACAGTAATTTAAAAATTCAAAAACTAACCGCCCAAAATTGGTGGGGGGGGGGTCAAAAAATGAAAATATAGGCTCTTGTACCAAACTCAACCAAATTTTGTATACATAATCAGTGGGCCCCCAGGAGTCTAAAAATGCAAAAACTAACCCCCTCCCCTACATGATTATAAATAATTTTATTAAATATTAAATATAAGTGAGGGGCCAGGTTGTATAGTAAAGTCAAGTGGATGGCCACATCAGAACACGTCAGCTTATTTAGTATGGAATCATTATCTGCAAAACTTTCAGGAATTTTTCCTTCTACTTCTACTTCGGAAATCAAATTTCCAACTGTATTTTCCACACTATGCTGCTTTGAAATTCAACTAATTCCATTTCTAAATCATGGATACCTACCCACATAAATTTGATTAACTTCTTTGTTTCAAACTCCGCTTTCTATGGATATAAAATAAAGTGAAATGTATTTTAAAAACTTTTAAATTGATTTAAATCCCTCGTGAAAAACTTGATTTTTATCGTATTGTTTAATTATAGCATTTTCTGGAATGTCAAGTTTATTTTCAAAAAATAGGGAGTTTTGAAAATGTTTTTGTAATTGAGGAAAATATTTTATGATTTTCGTTTCCAAATCTTTAGTCTGAAGATGTCAATTTTGGTCACAAATATTTTAATATTTTCAAACATCATATATACCAGAATTAGTCTTTGTTTTACATTAGATATTTATACTTTAACTTTGAATTACTTTCAATTGTCTATTCTCTTTTTTATAAAATAAAAAATGAGTTTATAAAAATCAACTCGTGAGTCAATTAAAAAGCCTTCCTGAGTCAGTGTCTGACCTGCTGGTCATAGGTTCGCCACCGCTGCACTAGATTAACCTGTGCGTGCTCATACTTAAGAACGATCGCAGAAAAAGCTGATCGAAACATCGTAATTATATTGTATTATTTGTTTGTGTTCAATAAATAAACATAATTAATTATTAATAAATGAATTTAACTTTTAAGGACCAATCATAGATTTTAGAGAAAATATTTTTACATTGCATATCAGAGAGTTTCGTCCCCTTAGGAATCGAACCCAAGCGCTAACTAAGCTTGCCGGGCCGTTAGCCAAACCCTTAAGACAAATCTCTCTCTAACATGCAACATATATAAGTATTATAGATAAAGATTCTTCACTCCCTTCAACTCAAAGGGAATAGTGAAAATTCCTGCTAAACTGAAAAAAGTTTTCAGTGAGGGACCCATTAATTTTACAGTGAAAGCAAAGATTTAAGTATCTTTTTGAGTGTCTTTTTTTGAAAAAAAGATGGAAATTATTTCAAAAATCAACCCAGACCTATAATATTAATAAAATGAATTTAACTTTTTAAGGACCAATCTTTAGCTATAATACTTATATATGTTGCATGTCAGAGAGAGATTTGTCTTAACCCTAGGATGCATAACATGGGTATTTTATACCCACGTTGTAATAAAATTCTGTTTTTTACTGATAAAATGTTTAAGAAATGTAATCAAATGTCATGAATTCCTCTATTGGTTAGTTATGAATGAAATAGAAGTGTTAACGTGTACCGTAAATTTATTGTTATTTAAATATTTAAATATTATTATTTTTACCATTATTTACATGACATGGGTATTTTGTACCCGAACTAATTCGTGACATTCAAATTCCCTCTCTAGTTTAAAATTTCCCTTCAACTCCAAAAGGAATAGTGAAAAATCCTGCTAAACTGAAAAAAGTTTTCAGTGAGGGACCCATTAATTTTACAGTGTATTCCCTTTGAGTTGAAGGGAGTGAAGAATCTTTAGCTATAATACTTATATATTTTGCATGTCAGAGAGAGATTTGTCTTAAGGGTTTGGCTAACGGCCCAGCAAGCTTAGTTAGCGCTTGGGTTCGATTCCTAAGGGACGAACCTCTCTGATATGCAATGTAAAAATATTTTCTCTAAAATCTATGATTGGTCCTTAAAAGTTAAATTCATTTATTAATATTATAGGTCTGGGTTGATTTTTGAAATAATTTCCATCTTTTTCAAAAAAAGACACTCAAAAAGATACTTAAATCTTTGCTTTCACTGTATAATTAATTATGTGTGATTTAAACAAAATTTCAATTCTTCATCAAATCATTCTAATGGACTTATATTGTCTATCCTTAAGCATACTTTCAATATCGTAAAATATTTACTTAAAATTTCTTTGTCCATATTTTTTAATTCTTTGAAATCGTAAAAAATTTGAAAATAATGTGACTTGTGACGATCAGAGAAATCACTTGAGTTTTATCTCAAGAAGGCAGTCCGGAAATAAACAAGAGACTATTTACAACAAGAAATATTTTTCCCCTTTAACATTGTTTCGAAACCGGCGTTTCTGAGGATGTACCCTCTTTCGTCAGAATTCAAAAGGGGCAATGAAGTACTTGAGTTAGCTGTAAAATTGCTCATAATAAACAGCATATTTTTTATTTAATCATTTTTATAAAAAACAAAAATAAAACCGACTTCAAAAAAATTAAATTCAACAAATAAAATAATAATAACTCAAAAATCAAATAAAATGCACTAAAAGGTATAAAATAATTATCTTATTTAGGTACAACTAAACGACGAAATTGTTACATAAAATCACTTTTTGTAGTCGGTGCCAAAAATACACATTTTATGAATCGAACTCGGCGGATGTTACTTAGTACGTTTGGCAGGTAAGGTCGCTTATATATTATAATTTGTTTAGCACCGACTTCAAAAAGTGATTTCATGTAACAATTTCGTCGTTTAGTTGTATCTAAATAAGATAATTATTTTATACCTTTTAGTGCATTTTATTTGATTTTTGAGTTCTTATTATTTTATTTGTTGCATTTAATTTTTTTGAAGTCAGTTTAATTTTTTTTTTGTTTATAAAAATTAATATTATTTTTCTCTTTTTAGTGATTTTATTAATAATGACTTAATATAATAGCTTGCATTCATTTTGTAAGAGAAAGCGTCGGGCAAATGAATTAGAAAATGATAATAAAATTCAATTCAAAAAATAAAGAAATTCCCTCGAAATATTTGCGAGTTTTAAATGAATGTTTTAAGATTTTTTTATAAAAGATTTTATTTATTATAATTTAGATTATTTGCTCATAAGGATTGGAGATTTACGTTATTTCGTTAATGATCATATCATCAGAACTTGACCAAATTAATATGGGACCACTCCTAAGGTACCACCTTTCCAATAAAAAAAGAATCATAGAAATCGGTCCACGTGGCAAAAAGTTCTCACTGAACATACATAAAATAAATAAATAAATAAAAAGTTAGGTATCTTGTCTATCCTGGAGCTATACTGATTCAAATGCAGAAAGAATCATTAAAATCGATTTATAAACAAAGAAGTTATGCCAGAACATACATAACAAAAAAAGGTCCAATACAAATGAAAAAAAACGGGTCCAATCGGAAAGTATACTGAACCCAATGCAAAAAAATCATCAAAATCGGTTCACGATTGGCGAAGATATCAGGTAACATACACACAAAAAAAAATTCAGTCAAATTGACAACCTCCTCCTTTTTTGAAGTCGGTTAAAAATATACTACTGTACAACTAATAGGCCTAAAGTTGTAATGACAGTTAGCGAAATACAACAATACCTTTTCCTTGGGAAGAAAGTTTTAGAGTAGGCTAGGCCTACTGTTATTTTTCTATTTGTAGGGGGGGGGGGGTTTACTTTTCATGAGGTTGGGGTGATAGCATATGTTGGTGGGGGTTATTTTTATCAAACTGGGGAGGGTGAGTCATGAAGCTATGGGGGATGGACATCCCTGTTTAATTATAAGTTTTGTAATTACAATTTATATATTTCGTTATCAAATATTTTTATTAAATAGTTTTTATACGTAAATAAAACACCATTAACATTTAATCAAATGTCCCTTTTGATTTTCAAATAAATTCATTCGAGAATCTGTAAATTAACTGAGTAGATATTGTATTATTTTCCCGATGAGCGCCCTGGAATAAGAATTGACCTCGTCAGACCATCCAATGAAATTTAAATTAACTTCTAAAAAAATTCAATATTCTGGCCACCCAGGGAGCAAGACCAAAATAATTGAAGGCGAAAGGGAATACATTTCCCAAGACTTTATTCAAATTTTGGTGATTTGCTGATTTTTTTTTCATCAGGAAAATTGAAAAATCTTATTTCTAATTAAACTAACTTCTTATTAAGTACTTGATTTTTTTTTTATTTATTTAGTCCATTTTATTATCATATCTATTGACTATGCATTTAAATATAAAAATTGGAGGAAAAAGTTAAAACTTGTTAGCATTTGGCAATTTTTTTTATCATTCAACGATTTTTGCTAAAAGGTGAACGTCGGCATTTAAATTAGAGTACAAGTTTTACAAATAATTACTAATATACAATTTATAAATCTGGGGTGTCCATACCCACTAGTTTCATTAATCATCTCCCTCCATTTTCGTTATAAGTAATCCCCCCACCTTGTACATTATGTCCGAACAAACATAACAAAAAAGGTCCAATACCAATTAAAAAAAAAAACGGGACCAATCGAGTACTAGACTGAACCCAATGCAAAAAAAATTATTGAAATTGGTTCTACATTACGAGGGTAGCAGGTAATATAGACAAAAAAAAATCAGTCGAATTGAGAACATCCTCCTTTTTTGAAGTCGGTTAAAAATCTAATGATGTAAGGCGGCCTGATTCTTTCCATCCCTTGCATCTTGGTTTGGGCTGACCCTCCTTACTAGTGTCTCGCCAGTATAAGCTAGCAAGTAAGATGCGTTTAATTTCCACTTGAAAATTGTTTATCTCGTTTGATTGACGTTTGTAATTTCTCGACGACAGGCAGGTTTCTTTTGTTAAGCTAATGAAAACAGTCAAAGGGACATCGGGTTCATGCCTTGAAAGAAGTCATTACCCCAACGCAAGAATATCTTTTCATTATTGTAAAATTTACATTTTAAAAGATGTCATTTACTCTGCGAATGAATCAATTGTATATAAGTAAATGACATTTGAAATCGAGGTGATCTTTTACGACTTGTCTTAGGTTAGATCACCTTAGGCTTTGTGGGAAACAAACTTATCATATTTTGATTAAGTAATATCGTTATCTTTTGCTAGTTGTCTAGGCACGTACACAGGAGGACATAAAATCTCTCTAGGACTACATTAAAAGAGGACAAGTGTGATCGGAACACACATACTGGTTCTGTCTGTATATATTATACTATAATTGACGAGAATTCATAAATTCTTATTTAAACCTAAATAAATAATTCTAGGCATAATCCACCTTTTGTCGTGTTTGACGAGTTAGCGTGAGGAATTGAATGCATGGTTAGAACATAAAAGCTTTAATGGCCTCTCAGCCCACACGCTCTCAAACCTAATGAAGAATAACATTTAAAATTATCATTTAGTAATATTTAAAAAACATGAGAATATATAATTTATTACATTTTGCAAATATAATTATTAGTGCCTGGAGCACCGAGTGATGCTCAGTAACTTTTTGCCTCTAAATAGCTTAACTTTTAAATTTTAAGGCTCTGCGACTTACCGAACTATTATGAATGATTAAAATATTTATTTTTCGACACTCCTAATTTACAACCCCCTTCCTTTATTTCAATTGGACTAAAATTTATACAAGACTAATAATTCATGACACTTGATA
>JALMQS010000235.1:0-56383 GCA_024734495.1 Forficula auricularia
CGCACGTGCGATCCAATGTGCGATCCAATCAGAAGAAGTGGGCGGGCCACTTAAGCCGCCAGATTCGAACATGAACCTGCTTTATCGAAACTAACTTCTATTTTATAATTATTAGCCTTAATTATACCTATATATATATATATATATATATATATAGATAGATAGATAGATTTAGATAAAAGCAACAATTATTTTTTAAACCTTAAAAGATATCTATATTCATTGAAAAAAAATCAATTTTCAAGTTTCAATTTTCCATAGATTTAAATTTAATTTATATTTCATTTATTTCTTTATTTTTCTAAAGCTTTTTTTAATATGTATTTTATAATGACAGTAATTCCAAAAATTATTGAGTTCTTTATTCATCTTTTCAAAAAAACGCAAGATATTTGAATTTGGTTTGACAGTTTTTCAAATTAACGGTTCTCAAACAGATGTCTTTAAACAGTTTAACATAAAACATACTGTAATATTGTACCAAAATATATATTGATTTAGTAACATATTTAATATAAGGTAAGCTTAAAATTATATTATTTCAAACATTTAAATACTGTCCACCTAAAATAAAATTATGATTTATTATTATTTTTTAGGCTTACAAAATTAAAAAGTTTTTTCTGAGAAAAAATATTAATATTTTCCTATCATGGATGCTAAAATTATTTGTGAATTATGCATTAAGACATTTGGCAGGCAATCTGAAAAGAATAGACATTTGAGAGATATTCATAAAGTTGTCGATATAAATAAATCTAAAAAAAATCATATTTTATGTCCATTGTGTCCTAAAGAAAAAAAAGAACCTCTTGGATATCATCATGTTTTAATTAAACATTTGACGCAAACACATTCTCAAAATATTAAACAATCTAATTTTGAATTTAAAAGTTTAGAAGAGTTTGAAGTTTGGAGACACCTAGAAAATAGAGACGTTGATTATGCATCTAGTCATAGAACATCAGATACTAGTGGTATAGATCGTAGATATTACGATTGTAATCGAAGTGATATTAGAGGTATGCTCTTTGCTCTTATCATATGTGAAGTACCTAAACATATATTCATTTATTAATTTCACAATTCTAATTTAGGATTTATCAGTAAAAGTCAAAAAATTAATTCAAAATGTGGAGGGAGCATTAGAATTTCAGGAGTATGTCCTTCAAGAATCAATGTAAAAATCGAAAGAAATGGTAAGTGTTTATACCTACCTACTATTTATAATTATTATTATATATATAATATTATCTTGTATGTATATTAGGCTTGGTTTCTGTGAAATATTTTGAAACACATATCGGACATGTTGATGAATTAAGAACTAAAAGATTATCAAAAGCAGAACAAAAGATTATCGCCAAAAAATTAACTGCAGGAGTTTCCAAGGAGAGAATTATACAGGATGCAAGGAGAATCCAAAACAACAAATTGGAACGTATTAATATAACAAATAGAGATGATATATCATATATAAGTCGTAAATTTAATATTGATAAGAGACGACATGATGACGATATGACTGCTACATCCTTAAAAGTTGAAGAATGGAACAGTCAAGGAAAAAATCATGCATTTTTATTTAAACCAATTGGTATGTTAAGTTAAGTCACTTTAGGTTATTTGAATCTTATTGGTGGATTTATTTAATTTAATTTAGGTGAACGTTTCCCTGGGTTGCAAGATACAGATTTTGCTATTGGCTTTATGAACGATGTCATGGAAAAAAGTTGCATAAATACAAACGCATTATTTGTATTGATGGAACTCATGGAACAAATAGGAATAATTGGGATTTGACAACAGTCCTTGTTAAGGATGAAAACAATATAGGTTTCCCAGTGGCATTTATGATTTCAAACAGGTTAGATCAAAACATTCAAATTATTTTTACAAAGTCATCCACAAATAATAATTAAGAGAAAATATTGAAGCTGACTAAATGATTTATTCTTTCTAACAGGCAGGATCAACATATTCAGATTATCTTTTTTCAAGCCCTCAAAGAAAGGATTGGATGTAACATTGAGACTGAATACATAATGACCGACGATGATGTTAAATATTATAACGCCTGGACAAAAGTAATGACCACAGAAAAAATGCCTAGACGTTTGCTTTGCTCATGGCATGTAGTCAAAAACTGGAATATTCAAGGCCGATCAAAAATTAAAATAAAAGAAAACAAAGATAAATTGAAAAATCAAATGCGATTAATAATGAAAGAGACAAATATTGAAAAATTTATCGAGTTAAAGGAAAATTATTTTAAAGAATTAGAAGAAAAAGGAGAAGTTGAATTTTTAAAATATTTAAAAAAGTAAGTAAACTCACATCTCCGAGATGCATTCGTAAAAACAATAACAAAGATAAGAGTAAATAAGTTGCTTTCTGTATTTCCTGAAGATGGGTTGATAGCCCGAAATATATATATTGAAAAAGAAAAAAATTTTATATCTTTTAATTTTTTAATTTTAATGTGAAATAAGTGACCCAGTATCCTTAACTCATAGTAAATCCATATTAAATAAAATATTTATTTACTCTTATCTTTATTAAAGATGTTTCACCATGCACCAACACCACAATCTACTGATTAAAAACAATAACATATTTTTTCCCTCGATTTTAGTAATTATTTTCAGAATTCCGATAGAACAATGCAGTGGGCTCATTGTTATAGGAAAAATGTTGGCATCAATACCAATATGGCCATTGAAAGTCTAAATAAATTTCTAAAATATAATAAAATGGCCAAAAATAGAAATATCCGGTTAATTAATTATTTAATTGTACCTACAGAAAGATATAAAAACCATAATAAATCTTTCTAAATTTCTTAATAGTGTTGAAAAATTATTGGATATATTGGAAGAGATTATAGATGAAAAAGTTTGGAACAAAATAATACATTTTGAAAGGCCAACTGCAAATAATTACCAGCACCGAAAAACTATGGAAGCCCATAACAAAGCAATATCAAGTAAAGTGAAACATTCATCTCAGGTAGGTGAATTCCTTGTCGAATCTCATTCGGTAAGTAAAAAATATTATAAAGTATCTTATGATTCTAATTGCGATGAAGACTGTTTGTCGGCATATTGCCATAAATGCAAAATATGCATTCATAGGTATAAGTGTAATTGCACAGAATCAGTAATAAAAACAGCCATGTGTAAACATATACATGCTGTTTGTCTTTTCGAAATGAGAAGCGATTATGTTACAGGGCTTTCATACAGAGAAGAAATCACTGAAGAAGATTTATATATTGAAGAACATACCACAAGCAAAATACATCACGAAGAAGAAATTAATGATTTAATTAAAGAGAAAAACGATGACCAAAATTCAATTGAATTCGAAAAAAGACGACAGGTGTCTATCTGAAAAAAATTGCTTTGAAACACTAATAATAAATCAAAAATCTTAAATTTATAGATTCTAACAGAAGGGCTGTTTAATTATGTCAATTCTTTGAATGAAAGTTCATTTGAAAGATGTATGAAGGTTTTCACAAAATTTAAAAATGATGAAGAAAGTCGAAATATTTGTAAAAAGAGAAAAACTGAAAAACAGATGTACTATCCAAATAAAAAAAAATAAGACAGGTTAGTTTGCATAAATAATAATTACTTTAATCCCCTTTTTCTTCAATTCAAGTACTAGTGAGCAAGATGAATTTAAATGCCTATTGACGAATATTGTTTTTTTATTTTTCAGAATGATAATGTTGATTTAGCTCTGTCTGGCAATTTATTATGCATTAATTTTTATATTTCCATCCTTGTTAAGGTTTTACCCTGGTTTTCCTCAACAGCTTAAGGCGAATGCCGGGATGGCTATTTCACTTTTCCCAGGAAGAGCTTTTTGCTATTTTTTAAAATGTTTGAATGAATGTTTTTCGTCTTTGTAATTGATAATCTACAAATATTATTTTAATTAAATTTGTTTTGTTTTTAATTCAATAGAACACCAAACTATCTGCGGTATCATCACTGCAACTATTAGAGGGGCGATTGGGGCTGACTGGGAGGCAGCCGCTGTTGGCAAAAGATGGGAACCGATAGTCAAATCCAACCCCATCCCCAACAACCTGCCAAGGGAAGTCGCGGTTGCCACCTTTAGAATGGCTACCGGCCATGATTACCTCCAGAGCCATCTGCACCGCATTGGTCTTGCTGACTCTCCTCTCTGCCCCTTATGTACAGAGGAAGAGGGAACGGCTGATCATCTCAAGAGATGCGGTGCCCTGGAGGTGGTCGACGACGACTTAGAGGGACGGGCAAGGCTTTATTGGGCAGCACGGCGTCTAATGGCCGACCAGCCACGGACGGGCGTTGGATAAAGAAGAAAAGAAGGAAGTAATTCAATAGAATGTACATATATGACCCAGGAATCCATTTCCTTGCAGGTCTAGGTAAAATAAATAAATAAAATATATAAAATTATATTTTCTTACATTTCCTTGTCTCCTTTAATTAAGATCAATATCAAATCAGACTAAATAAATTCTATATAAAATTAACAAAACAAAATTTTTTCATTAAATTTATCTTTTGAAACTATGTATTTTTTCTTAAATAATAAAAAAATTGAAAGGAACAGATAAATTAAGATCAATATCAGATCAGACTAAATAAATTTCATATAAAATTAATACTTATAAAAAAATTTTTTTAATAAAATTGTTTATCATTTGAACTATTTTTTTCTTAATTTTAAAAATATTGAAAGCAACAGATAATAAATTTTATTTGGACGATATATATATGTTAATATTTGCAAAATAGATATAGGTATAGGAGGCGCCGGTATAGCAGTGGGCGCAACCAGGATTTTAATAAGACTAGCACGGGAAAAATATATTTACTTGCATTCTTAAAAATAAGCAACCGTCTCACTTATGGAAATTCTTTTGTTTTTTGTCTTAATTTTTAGTGAAAATATTTATTAAAATTTACCAACTATTTTTCTCATTTTCATTTGTTAATTTTTTCATTTTTACTTTTATTTTTTTCTTTGTTCTGGGGGGGTGGGCTTCAGCCTCACCTCCCGTGGTTGTGCCACTGAGGTATAGGCTAATATTTATAAAATAGAAGTTAGTTTCGATAAAGCAGGTTCATGTTCGAATCTGGCGGCTTAAGTGGCCCGCCCACTTCTTCTGATTGTATGGCACGATGCGAAATTTCCTGTATCCTTTCAATCGTTGGCAACACTGATTACTTTATGTCATCTTAATAAAGAAATAATATTTCTGTACTCAGTGTGTTTCTAAACTTCTGTGATAGTATAATATTTATTTCATCCTCATCATCATATTTACTCTATGATATTTCCTATCGAATATACTAATATTCATTCAAGTATATAATATATTTTTATTAAATTAAAAATCTATTCCATTCAATATTGTAATCGTTTGTTTGAATTTGAAGAAAATCTATCGATAATGGCTGACTGTGCAAACTCTGAACAAAAATATCCAATTTATACAGGTTAGTTTTTATTTATCATGGAATATAAATAAAATCTTTTGTTTATTTATTAAATAATTAATTTTCATCTATATTGAACATTGTCACATTTAATACATTTATTTTTTATTTATATTATAAATCTGTTGTTATTATTAATTATTTTGACTTTAAATCAAAAAATAAATTGATTTAATTATAATGAACTTGCAAAACGTTCAGTTTCGTTTTTCACTATATTATATTCATATTAATATAAATTTGTAACTGAAGAAATTTTTGAAATAAAGCCTTTTTATTTTGTTTTTGTTTTTTTTTTACTTATTTGATAAAATTTTCATAAATAAATTGGTTTGATTCATTTGAAATCCCATATTTCATAAATGAATGATTTTCACATTTTGTTGACTTTGAAAGTGTTGTAAGTGCATCAAAAGTATAAATTACTTTTAACTAATACTTTAAAAACGATCAAATTCTCGTGTCAATTCAGTAGATAGTCATATTGTATTACTATAATAAAAATGGAGCATTTTTTTGTTGAAGAAAGATGTTTCATCTAGAAGACTTGCAATACACTCTTGATTGTCACAGAACATTGTTGGAAAAATATTAAATTATTTATTTAATAATTATTATTTGATAATTAAATTGAATAATTGTTAAGAATAATTATTTGGATTTTTTGTTGAGATCTAATTGATTTAATATTTTGTTTATTTGATGTCGTATAAAAAAATAGTTCTTATGAAAGTTGTTCAGTTTTTTTTTTTTTTTTTTTTTGTAGATTTAGGCTATGGAAAGAAAAATATAGGTTTCTATTTAAAAAACAGAACTTAACCTTGAAATAGCCTTTGAAAGCTTGTTCCAGGTCGACAAACAATAGCGTAGTTTAGTTCCCCCCCCCCCTTGATATAAATAAACTTTTATTTAAAACTTATTTTCATATTATACACTGTTTTTGAGTTATAAGACTGTCTAGATATTGTAGTAATTTGTTTTCTTGAATAATTTTCTTCATAGAACCATGGTTTTATGGTGATTTGGGGTTGTATTTTGAACAGGTGTTGTCCTTTATGTTCTTGTGTTTCTTCCCAATAACACTGCCACCGTTCTATCATGTGGTTTTTAGCTATTACTTTTAAATCGTTTGGATCCGTCTTTTTTACGTTGGTATTGTCTAATTTCTCAGATAATTTTGCCAAAGAGTCTGCCATTTCATTACCTTGAATTTTGCTATGAGCCGGGATCCAAACTAATTGTACTTTTTTGTTTTGTGCGCGTAATTTACTAATTCGTTCAATTGATTTCCATATCAATATATTAGCTTTTCTTTCTCTTGTTAATGTTTGCATATTCTTTAAAGAACATAATGAGTAACTCAAAATTAAAAATTGACTCCCATTTAATTGTTCAATATACTTAGTTGCTTTGTAGATGGCTTTTGCCTCTGCCGAAAGTATAGAGGCTTGATTACATAATTTATATATGCCGCACTTTTTAATGCTAGGAATGTAAAACGCACATCCCGTATTTTCACTTGATTTGCTTCCATCTGTATATATTTTGATGTAATTTGACCATTTCCCATTTATATATTCTTCTGTTAAATGTTTTCTAAGAGCAGGAAATTTTTTAATGGCATAATCTTCCGCTAAATGGATGTCTACGAGAGGTTTGTGATATAAAGAGTAATAGGGAATTTCAAATATTGCTAGTACTATTGTCTGCTCAATGTTATTGTGGAATTTTTCGTATCTTAGATGACTGTTCATAAGGGGAGGGAGTTTGTGTGTTTGCTGGTTAATTACTATCTCTAGCATAATTTGGTTATATTCTTACTAATAAGATTATCTTTCATTGCCATATTTTTAATATTTCTAAGAGCAGGAAATTTTTTATGGCATAATCTTCCGCTAAATGGATGTCTACGAGAGGTTTGTGATATAAAGAGTATTAGGGAATTTCAAATATTGCTAGTACTATTGTCTGCTCAATGTTATTGTGGAATTTTTCGTATCTTAGATGACTGTTCATAAGGGGAGGGGAGTTTGTGTTTCTTGGCTGGTTAATTACTATCCTGTATAATTTGGTTATATTCTTACTAATAAGATTATCTTTCATTGCCATATTTTTAATATAATAGCAATCCGCCAAATATTGTCTGCGCATCTCTAGTGGAGGCTCTCTGCACTCCACCAGTTTGTGCGTTTGTTGGCGTAGATGTCCTTGCACCAATTAATTGCTGATCTGAGTGCTGCGTATTGAAGGGTGTCAAGTTTTTTTAGAAGCTCTCTTGAAGCAGTTTCATACAAGAATGCCCCATAATCGATGGTTGATCTTAACAATCCTTTATAAATATTCGGCATGCTCTCTGGATGTGCTCCCCATATAGTACCAGCTACGCATCTTAATATATTAATGTATTTTTGACATTTTTTTATCAAATACTGAATGTGATCATTCCATTTTAGTTTATTTTCGATCCACATGCCGAGGAAAAAGTGTTTGTTCTTTATTGGGATAATATTTGAGTTTAGTTTGATCTGATGTATTTTTAACGGAGAATCTCTAGCAAAAATCATCATTGAAGATTTATTTGGATTAATGTTAATGCCTATTGTTCTGAAATACCTTTCGAGGTTGTTAATTGCCAGTTGGAGAGTATTTTTTATTTCTGTCGCGGTGGATTCCTTACTATATATAACGATGTCGTCCGCATATTGTAACAATGAAATAGTCGGTGGTATTGCTAATGCGATCTCGGATGTGTATATGATCTCAGATGTGTATATAATAAATAACAAAGGACTCAAAACTGAACCTTGAGGAGTTCCTAAGGAGGTTATTCTGGAGTCTGAATATTATGTTTTGTATTGTACCTTCATTATTCTGTCCGAAAGAAGGGAATAAATAAATCTTACAGTCTTACCTGGTATACCGAGTTTTAATACTTTTTGACAAAGAATGCTGGAGATAACGTTGTTGTAAGCTTCCTGAAGATCAAGGAATATGGCTGCGGTTTGTTTGTTTCCTCTTAATTTTGCTTCTATATCGGTTGTTAGTAGTGTTAAGTTGTCTATTGTAGATTTTGATTTGTGGAACCCAAATTGGAAAGCAGGAATTAATTGTTTATTTTCTATATAGTGTTCGATTCTGTTTCTTAAAATTTTTTTCATAGTTTTTATGGTAAAAGAGTTGAAGTTAAAGCAATTGGTCTATAAGATTCTGCACTTTTGGGGCTTTTACAAGGTTTTAGAATTGGAACTATCGTTGTTTCTTTCCATTCGGGAGGTATGGAATTCTTTTCGTAAATATCATTTAGTATATCCGAAAGAACGTCTATTGCTTTTTCTGGTATATTTTTAGAAGTTGAGAGGGAATTTTGTCGGGGCCAGGTGCGGTATTTTTATGATTCTTCAGGGCTTGTCTCACTTCTTCATTAGTGATTGGGTCAGAGATAAAATTTTCATTGGAATTTTCTAATTGAATATCTTTTTGATCTGGACATATGAATGGTGGAGCTATTTTTTCAGCGATTTGTTCCAATAAAGTTTCTGTTATGTTTGGGTTTTCTAAATCACTGTGTGTGTGTGCTTTTTTAAGTGCTTTAATTCTTTTCCAGATATCTACAATAGGCGTGTTTGGGTTGAATGATTCCGTGTATTTTTCCCAGCTTTCTTTCTTTTTCGTTTAAATAATTTTTGAGTAATTTTATTTATTCTATTATATTCTTGAAAATTTTCCAAAGAGGGTTGTTTCCTAAATTTATTAAATACTCTAGTTCTGATAAATTTTTGTTCTTGGCATTCACTATCCCACTAAAACGTGATATTTTCAAATGGAATGATTTTCGAAAAAGGAATTGAAAGATTTGCAGCGTTCTTGATTGTGCTTGTGAATTTGGAATATTTTGAAACTGGATCATTATACGTATGCTGAATTTCTGAAATTGATAAATTTATATGCGATTGGAATTTTTCCCAATCATCATTTCCTAGCCTCCACGGAGAACGGGGGAGCTTTTTTTCGGTTGATGAAGAATTTAGAGATGCGGAGAGGCACTTTGAGCATTGAGTAGCCTGAGGGGTATATGGAAAAACTTTAGTCGCATATGAGTATATAAAAAGCCTGTCCGGAAATTTACCTCCACGAATTGTAATAATTACAGACAGTGATGATTCATATTTTGCTACATTATCTTTTATTATTTTTCTGTTTAGCCTTCTTACATTTACAATATGTACTTGATTTTTAAATTTTCTATAATCTCCTCCCTGTTATGTCTATGCTTATGTTTTTAATTACCCCTTGCGTTGTAATACTATTTTTAGGTATAAAAGCCTCCAATTTTATATCTGTCAGATTTACTTTTAAAAATTGATTTTGCCTTATTCATCTCGGCGAAAGACATTAAAATCGAGTTTCTCGAAATTCTTTTTATTTCTGTGGGTTGGGGTAGGTTATTTTTATGGATTAACCTACCTAGAGCTAGTGGATGTAGATTTCCTACGTTGCCATCAATTCCTGAAATGATTATCTTGAGAGGAAGGTCTGTTATAATGAAACTAGTTATTTGGTTTTCATATATTTCCATTGTTTCGGACTGGATACTCAGAGGAGAAAAAGGAGGGTGGGATTCGGACGAGGACATATTTTTATCATCACCCATCTCTGAATCAGATGTTGAGTTTAAGGATAAGGATGATGTTGGTGAATTTATACTATTTGGAATTATATCGGATTGCCGGTCGGGGGACCTGAGCAGATAAGCCATGTTGGCTTTGCCCTTGTCCCCTTAGGAGTGTGTGAGAGGAATTAATAAGGAGTTATCTTATTTCTTCTTTATAATTTAATACTATACTACTTACTACTACTACCAACTATAACTCTTTCAAAGTCAGATAAACACACTTTTATTTCAAAATTAAGCTCAACTACACTAACAGAGAATGCACTCGATCTCCATTTTTCAACAAAGTCCGTAAACTAAGGAGTGAACACCCCCTGGATAAAAGATATATATAGATGGGCAACTTCCCCCTATGGGGGGTCAGATAGGCTAGGCGGTAGCATGACAGCGAGCTAACCAGGGGACCCGGGTTCGAATCCGACTCGAGGCATCCAGCTAAAATCTGACCCCGGGGATAGAGACAAATTTTTCAAAAATATAACTAGTATCGTAATTAGGCTTATGGCTAGAAAGGCCGAAAAGCCAAAAAAAAAAAACTTCCCCCTATATTTTGGCACACTTTTTACAGCACCACAGGAGACCAGTCCCGCAACTAAAATAGCGAGCGGGAAATTTATATATATATATATATATTGGAATTTGAAAGATAATTAAAATCTATATAACCGGCAAGAAAAAAGTAGTGTTATGTCTTATTTTTTTTTTTTTTTTTTTATCAAAAAAGCTTCAATCTTTTTTGAGATAAAAAAATATAAACAAAAGCACTACTTTTTACTGCACGGTTTAAATTTTTCTTAATTTTAAAATAGGAATAAAATTAGATAAAAATAAAAAATAAAATATTTTTTAAAATTTTTTATTGTTAAATTTTATGAATCTACCGTCGGTTCGGAAATACCTCTGCGGAGAAGGTTCCGACAAGAAACTCAACAAAGGACATATGATACAATATTATATACTTCCAAATAAACATATAAGTAAACAAAATAAACTCAAATCATTTATAAAAAACAATCTAAACATATCACGACAATTTCTCTCTTTGTCAATGGAATTTAATTTGATTAAATAAAAAAGTAGTTTTACATATTCCTCAAATAAAACAACTTTTATTTTATATTTTTATTTTTTAAAATCAAATTAAATTACATTGTCAAAGGGAAAAATTCGCTCCGAAAAGTTTGTAGTTAAAATAAACGTTTTAAGATTACTTTTTTTATAAAAGATTTGTATTTATTTATATTTAAAAAAACAAACAATCTTAAACATTATAATTTGACAAAACAAAATGAAAACTATTATACACATCTAAACGAATATTAAACTTATACCACACATATATTACATTAATAAATATAAAAAAAAACTCAATCATCAAGCCTGACCGAAACAGCCAACGAAAGTCCTTCAATCAAAGAAAAACGAAATTAAAAAGCCATGGGGAACAGACGAAATACTGCAACTGATTGACGAACGAAGAAAATTTAAGAACAGAAAAGACGAGGAAGGGAAAGAAACATATAAAAAATTAAGATGGAAAGTTATAAGAGAATGTAGAAAAGCAAAAGAAAAAATGATTCAAGAAAAATGTAAAGAAGTCAACGAAAATCTAGTATTGGGAAAAGTTGATGTAGCCTCTAGGGCAATAAAAAGAAATTTTCAAGAAGACAAGCCAAAAAGCAAGAACATAAGAGATAAAGGAGGCCACATTATTCTAAACGAAAACGAACAGGCAAATAGATGGAAGGAACACCTAGAAGAACTCTATGGAGAAGAAAAAACAATGAACCCAATAGAAGAAGAAGAATCTGTGGACGAAAACGAATTAGGAGACCCCATACTCAGGTCAGAATTCGAGACAGCTTTGAAGGAACTAAAAAATAATAGAGCACCCGGAATAGACAATATACAAGCTGAAATCCTAAAGAACTCTGGGGAAAAGGCACTTGACAAACTTTTGAACTAATTAGCAAAATCTATAAATTGGGAATCATCCCAAAAGATTTTCAAAAAAACAAAAGAGTCACACTTCCCAAAAAGACAGGCGCGGATAAATGTGAAAATTTCAGGATCATTAGCCTAACCGCACATGCCTCCAAAATCCTAACCAAAATAATCCAAAGAAGAATAGAACAAAGAGTTGAAGAAAATCTGGGGAAGACCAGTTCGGCTTTAGAAGAAACAGAGGCACCCGAGAAGCAATTCTCTCTCTTAGACTAATAATAGAAAGGGCTTTTATCAGGGAAGAATCTGTCTACATCGGATTCATAGACCTAGAAAAAGCATTCGATAACGTCAATTGGGAAATTATGTTTAAAATATTAAAACAGGCGGGAATAAAATTCAGGGAGAGAAGACTAATCTACAATCTATATCAAAACCAGACGGCAATTATAAATATTGGAGATGAGCAAAGAGAAGCTAAAATAAAAAAAGGTGTAAGACAAGGATGTGTGCTGTCACCCATGATTTTCAACTTATACATAGAAGAAGCGATTAAAGAATTCAAAGACAAAATTGATACAGGTATCGAAATCCAAGGTCAAAAGATCATAGCGATCTTAATGTGTTAAGATTTGCCGATGACATTGCCCTTCTAGGAAGCAATAAAAAATGTACAAAAAAACAACAAACGAGACAGGAATGCATCAAAATTAACCAAGAAAACCTAGAAGGAGTTAAGGAATTCCGCTACCTAGAAAGTAAAATAACATGGGATGGGAGGAGCGAAAACGAAATTAAATCAAGAATTGCCCAAGCAAAAATGGGGTTTAATTCAAAACAAAAACTACTATGCTCCTCCTCAATCAGCTTAGAAAACAGGAAGTTGCTATTGAAGACATATGTATGGAGCATAGCCATGTACGGGTGTGAAACCTGGACAATTAGAAAAGCGGAGAGAAAGAGATTAGAGGCTTTCGAAATGTGGTGCTACAGAAGATTGATGAATATCAAATGGATGGATAAAATTACAAATGAAGAAGTTCTTGGAAGAATCGGAGAAAAAAGAACCTTGTGGAAGAGTCTGAAGAAGAGAAGAGGTCAGATGATGGGGCACACACTGAGACATGGGGGACTGCTTAGGGATATCTTGGAGGGGGAGGTGGGAAAGAAAAGGGGAAGGGGAAGACCCTGATTAGAATATTTCAACCAAATAATTGGGGATATGGGATGCCAGACATTTAGAGAGGTCAAACAGCTGGCGGGGGACAGAGTCAGGTGGAGACGGATTGTTGTATCAAACCAGCCTTAGGACTGTATACTCGATGATGATGAAAAAAAACTAAAATAAAATAAATAAATAATATATATATATATATATATATATATATATATATATATATATATATATATATATATATATTTAATTTGTAATGGAAGGCAGCCCAGGGGTAGTGAGGAAAGAAAAAATTAACACATCAAATAAGGTATGATTTATTGGAATCCTTCCTCCTTTCCTTTCAAACCGACGTTTCGGAGGATTTTTCCCTCCTTCAGGGTTTCAAAGGGTCAAGAATGAAACAAATAAAATGTTTCCTCCTTGACCCTTTGAAACAAATAAAATGTTTCCTTCTTGACCCTTTGAAACCCTGAAGAAGGAGGGAAAAATCCTCCGAAACGTCGGTTTGAAAGGAAAGGAAGAAGGATTCCAATAAATTACACCTTATTTGATATGTGTTAATTTTTTCTTTCCTCACTACCCCTGGGCTGCCTTCCATTACATTCAATTAAAATTTCTACCAGTCCGTCTCTCTCCAGAGAAAATTTCGTTGCAAAAAAATATATATAAAAAAATAACAAATACATATTATAAATAACAAAAATATATATAACCAAGAGAAATCTTTTATAAAAACAATTTTAAAATGTTTATTTTGACTCCAAACATAACTTTTTGTCAATAAAATTTAATTTAATTAAAAAAAAAAAAAGAAGAAGTTTTTATATTCCTTAGATAAAGCAACTTTTATTTTTTTATTTTTTAAAATCAAATTAAATTACATTGACAAAGGGAAAAATATAACATAATAATTCTAACCTATAAACACAAATATACATCATCTTAACAAAAAATCCCATCGATATAAAATATGCACAAAATGAAAACTATTATACACATCTAAACAAATATATAAACTTTTGACATGAGCATAATTATATTATTAATAACTAAAACATGTGATTTGAAAACTTTAATTTTTACAATGAGATCTTTTATCTATCACATTCATTAGTCATGAAATTAGCGTTCCTAGCGAGCAAATCTTGCACTTCTTTAAAAATCACTTAAACTAGGCCATAGAGGTGTCTAGGGGGGTCGGGTATGCTAGGCGGCAGCATGTCAGCCAGCTAACCAAGAGGACCCGAGTTCGAATCCGACTCGAGGCATCCGGCTAAAATCTGACCCCCGAGGTAGAGACAAATTTAAATAAAATAATTAGTATCGTAAATGGCTTATGGTTAGAAAGGCCGAAAAGCCAAAAAAAAAAAAAAAAAAAAAAACTAGGCCATCTGTTGGTACAAGCAAGAAGCAAAAAAATAATTTAACGAAACGAGCGCCGCTGTCCACAGGACCCGAACTATAACATCGTTCCTAAAAAGAACAAAGGAGTTAACAGCCCATGTTCATACTTGAGAACGATCGCAGAATAAGTCGATCGAAACGTCGTATTTATTTGTTTCAATAAATAATTATAATTAATCATATGTGATTTAAATAAAAATTCAAATTTTAATTATTGTATATATATTTAAAAGTAATCATGTCTCTTTTGTGTTTATTTTCTTGAAATTTGTTAATTTAACCAAAAAACTTTGATTTGCTTTCTAATCTGCATTAGAACCTTACTTGTCAAACAGCCAGATGACGTCATGCGCAGAGTAAGACGAGTTTTGGTTTTGAAATGAACATACCTTGTTTCTTATATCATGATGTAAGGCTGCCCTGTCAATTCAAGGTTGAAAAGCAGGGGTGAAATTGCATCTCCTCGTCGTAGTCCTGTTTTGATGCTAAATGGCTCCGAATACCTATCCTCTACCTTAATATAGGCTCTTGAGTTTTCAACACAGGCCCTGGCCAGCTTTATTAGCTTATGAGGGAATCCAAATTCGTTCATAATATTCCACAAGCTCTCCCTATGAACGCTATGCATGCCTGAAATCGAGCCCATCGTTCTTCCATTATTTGACTTATGCTAAATACTTGATCAGTTGTAGATCTTCCTTTACGAAAGCCGCATTGGTAATACCCAAGGCATTCTTCAGCAAACGGAGTCAGACGTTTTAATCTAACTATATAACAATATATGATCTTTTTCAGGGCCACATTTCTTGTGCTGCGATTGCAAGACGATGTTCATTAGTGAAGACTTCCTGAACAAACATCAAAAGAAATGTATACATAGGAAATTACATTTAATTTTAAAAATGAAATTTCAATTAAGAAGAAATACATCAGCTGATGGTAAGTTCATTTATTTGATTAATAACATTGGAAGCATTCTCCTACAACTTTTGTTCAAATTCTAATTTAGATGTATATAATACTATAAGATTCTTCCAAAACTTAAGTGACTTAATTTTTTAAATTATTTTTAAATTGAAAGGTTTTTTTTAGTCACAATCTAATAAAAGACAATAATTTCAGCAAATTATTATTATTTATTTTATTGATTCACCAAACAGTTTGGGTCACCACTGGTTGACCATCTTCACTAGTACTAAAAATTAGAAAAATGAAACATTTCCTAATTTTTTTAAAATAATTACACAATACAAAAAATATAGAAGTTTAAATAGGTGTTGGTTTTATTCTTTTTTGACAAAAAAACACATTTTTATCATTTATTTTTCTTTATTTTATTTTATTGTTACCAGGAACGTTTCGACATTTTCAAATATGTCATCATCAGCCTAAAACATTTCAATCATTACATAATTTTTGTACAATGACAGTTTCTCCACACAACAACAGCTTAAAAATAATAACAAAATGACATACCTTGGAACAATCTAAAGATAGGAAAAAATTCCCTCACATCGAAATTTTTTTCCCATCTTTAGATTGTTCCAAGGTATGTCATTTTGTTATTATTTTTAAGTTGTTGTTGTGTGAGAAATCGTATAAAAATTATGTAATGATTGAAATGTTTTAGGCTGATGATGACATATTTGAAAATGTCGAAACGTTCCTGGTTACAATAAAATAAAATAAAGAAAAATAAATTATAAAAATGTGGGTTTTTTTGTCAAAAAAGAATAAAACCAACACCTATTTAAATGAGAATTTGTATCCTCAAGAAGTTTGGTTATATATAGTTATAAAAAATTCTCAAAAAACTAATCAAAAAATTATAGAAGTTTAAATTCATACATACAATTTCGTTCAAGTTCTGGAAATTGTCACTTTGTAGGCATAAACCATCCTTAATTTACGAGTATAAACATAGATATTTCACACATTTATAACAATCATATATAGCAATAATTCATAAAAAAACATTTATCATTGACTAGAATCTATTTTGAACTAATGATCAATTGAAAAATTGTTTTTATTTTTTCTTAATTATATTATGTAATCACTTCTCAATTAAATAAAACTATCATTCCAAACACATCTATTCTAGAAACCCATTAAGAGTCAATTCATTTTTATTATAATAATAATACATTGAGTAAATGAGCCAGAATATCCGGCTGTTTGAACAATTTAATATGGCGAGACAGATATATGTCAGCGGAGAGCAAAGTTCGCATTTAAAAGACCAGCGTGCGCCCATTGTTGACATATGCTGCAGAGACAAGGGCAGTCTTTTATCTTCCTCTTGGTCTAATTCATCTCATAATCTAGAATTTCCACACCCTCAAAATCGAAACTATGTTTGTGTTGTCGATAGCATGAATAGACAAAGCGGAGACCAGCTTGTTCCCATTGATCGATGACGCATGTTCTTTTATTCTTTGTATAATAATAAAACTAAGATACGAGTAGGTTTCACAAAAAAGAAATAAAACAAAATTGAGTTTTGAGTTCGATATATTTCGGGAGTTAGCCCATCATCAGGAGTCTAAGAAATAAAGAATATATCGAACTCAAAACTCAATTTTGTTTTATTTCTTTTTTGTGAACCTACCTCGTATCTTAGTTTTATTATTATTTTAAAAATGTTTCACCTAGAACCAACACCGAACTCCTTAAAAGTTATTTTATTCTTTGCCTCAAGAGTCTTTAAGTTTCTCCAATATATACTTGTGGGCTTTTTTTATCTTTTTTGCAAGTGTCACAGACAATCTCATAAGCAACTACCATTTTATCAAATTTTTCAAGTTGGATTTTATTGTTGAAAATGTTCATGAGTGGCCTGTTAACACTGTGTAGCAATTTTATGTCATTAATGTCTAGAATTATCAAGACCTTCCCGGACAAATCAGGTATAGTATATGGAATGGAACCCTTAATAATTTTTTCTTCTTTTTTTATCACTTCAGTTGTCAATTTAATTTTTCCATAATTAGTTAGTACTTTATTGAAAAATTATTTCGAATAGCCATTGTTCTCACAAAGTCTTCAACAGATCATTCAGTCTCATATCTCTATAACTCTCATCACATAGTATGTCCAACCTACTTATTTCTCCATATATCAAACCAATTTTATATTGAAGTGTTTGAATTGATATATAGTTTAACATTCTACTCCAACTCTGATAATTTCTTATATATCCAAAAAACTGATGTTATTGTTTACTTCTTTTTCGTATGTGAACTGTTTGGTGAATCAATAAAATAAATAATAATAATTAACTGAAATTATTGTCTTTTATTAGTTTGTGATTAAAAAACCTTTCAATTTAAAAATAATGTAAATAATACTTTCTCCCCTTGTCCTCTTTTTAAGATTTTATTGATAATAATTTTCATTGATCAATGAATTCATAATTAATTCCTTACCCTACAATATACTGCTTATCCAACGATAGGTATTATAAAATGATATCACAATTAAAAATAACAAAACTACAATAAACTTTTTCTGCTTTATTATAAATTTCTTCTCTTATATAATCTCATCAATACATTTATATTTTTCTAGATAATCGAACTAAGAAAGAAACTACTGAAGATTATTTCTGTGAGGAATGTTTGTCTGGATTCCTATCATTGTCTGATTTCCAAAGCCATATACAGGAAGGCCATTCAGAAGCAGTACTCTTCACAAGTCATCTGAATTACAGTGATGAAACCAAACCGGAACCTCGTATTGCCATTACTCCCCAGAAAGAGAAGGCTTCTAAAGTGAGCGTTCGTAATCAATATCATGGAGTCAAACGTTCTTTACCCTTTCCTAACGATCCAGATGATTTTAAATCAAAACAAACTAATCAATGTTTGAGAACTGATTCTAATATCAAGCCAAACAGGAGTGACGATTCTATCAAAAGAGTCTCTTGTAAAAATAATCTTATCAAACATTTGCTAAAACCCTCTCAAGAAATACCATTTATTTGTCATCACTGTGCTAAGCGCTTTTCAAATAAAAGTATTCTCAACAGGCATTTATTAATTCATACTGGCGACAAGCCTTTCGTCTGTCATCTCTGTAATAAGGGGTTTTCAGAAAACGGATCTCTCAAAAAACATTTTCTTATTCATACAGGCCTAAAATCTTTCGCCTGTGATCACTGCAAAAAAAGTTTCTCACAGAAGGCACATCTCAAAAGTCATTTACTTATTCATACTGGCGAAAAGCCTTTCGTCTGTGATCACTGCAATAAGGGTTTCTCACGGAAAGACGACCTCAAAAAGCATTTGATTATTCATACAGGCGAAAAGCCTTTCGTCTGTGATCACTGCGACAAGAGTTTCTCACAGAAAGCACATCTCAAGAGCCATTTATATATTCATACAGGCGAAAAGCCTTTTCTCTGTGATCACTGCAACAAGGGTTTTCCAGAAAAAGTTAATCTCAAAAAGCATTTACTTATTCATACAGGCGAAAAGCATTTCGTCTGTGATCACTGCCAAAAGAGTTTCTTACATAAGTGTAATCTCAAGACCCATTTACTTATTCATACAGGTAAAAAGCAATTCGTCTGTGATCACTGCAAAAAGAGTTTCTTACATAAGTGTAATCTCAATACACATTTACTTATTCATACAGGTGAAAAGCCTTTCCTCTGTGATCACTGCAATAAGGGTTTCTCGCGGAAAGACGTCCTCCAAAAGCATTTGATTTTTCATACAGGCGAAAAAGCCTTTCGTCTGTGATCACTGCGACAAAGGTTTTTCAGTTAAAGAAAGTCTCAAAAAACATTTACTTATTCATACTGGCCAAAAGCCTTTCCTCTGTGATCACTGCGAAAGGAGTTTTTATCAGAAGAATAATCTCGAGAGACATTTACTTATTCATACTGCCGGAAAGCCTTTCCTCTGTGATCACTGCAACAAAGGTTTTTCAGAAAAATCTAATCTCAAAAGGCATTTACTTATTCATACTGGCGAAAAGCCTTTCGTCTGTGATCACTGCCAGAAGAGTTTCTCACAAAAAGTTCATTTCAAAAGGCATTTGAAAATCCATTCTTAGAAAATTGACTCTATTGCTTCTATTTTAAATAACTAAATTAAATAATAATCAGAAATGTCAAACAGATAAGTGAGGCTACAAGGCAATTAAATTCGAAGCAGTTGAAACTGAACTCTTACGTCCAACAGTCATTTAGTTTCAACATTTGTGCCTAGTAAGACTATTAGTACTTCTCCCGTTGTGTATATTGTATGCTTCTTTTTCTTGTAAATTAAACAAGTCTTACTCTCTGAAATTTTTGAATATTTATTTCCCCATATTTGTCCCGTTTATTTCTTAACTTACTTTTTCACTTATATTCATGCTTTATAATTATAATATATGTCATTAACTAATACTAACAAGTACATAAGAGAAACATTGGAAAAGAGGACTATCTAGAGAGACCGAACATAAGCGAGTTGAAGAAGCGCATCTGGACTGGCCAGATGCGGAAATATTTATAACAAAAGAATAAGAGAGGAAGAAACAACAGAATAGAAGGGAGAAGAGAGAAGAACAGAGAAACTGTGGAAGAACCTGGTGGAACCTTTAAGGGAGCGAAGGATGGAAGATGATTTAATAACACGGGTGAAGGATGAAGACGATCTAGAAAAGAGAAGAAGGGCCCAGGGGATCAAGAGCTATATCGACCGATGAAGATGAGGAAGAGGAAAATTGATACACATAGTTGAATTTAACCATATGTATAAAATCAGTAAATGTAATCAAAAAATTACCTTTTTTCAATTTATTAAAAGAAAGTACCGAAGCCCCATTCGGGCATGTACTATAAATTTGAACCAAAAATTATTGTAAGTAAAATTGTATTAAAGAACCTAAATAAATAAAAAATAATACTAACAAGTTTAAAGATTTTGTACTAATTTGAAACTTGAACTGTTAAAATAAGTTGTAGCCGAAGTAATTTGGACTCATTACATATGAAAGCGCTTTTCAGTATTTCGCACGACGGCGCCAAAGAGACTAGTCGCTTCCCAGCTGAGGATGACGTTTTAATGGGAGAATCAGCAGATGCACTCAGATGAAGAGGATAATAGCGAAATGTATAATCTCGGTAGTAATAAATTTGACATTGATGGTGACAAGCGAATAAAACTTTTCCGTTTTTTTTTGTTTCTAATTTTAATTTAATTTTTTAAAGAAGAATCTGAGTTCTTTTTTAATTATTATCTACGAAATGTTTTGGTGACATTTTTGTGTGTTTTTTCCTAATAATTTTTTTCGTTTTTCGAATGTATTCGTTTACGTAAAATAATTTTTTTTATTTACAGTCGCGTATTATATTATAATTTTTCGGAATATTTCATACTAAAACAAGCATGCGTATTATAATTGAAATTTACGGTAAAGACCACCAAACCACACTCGCTAATCAGCACAGAAGACAATCTTGAACTATTTATATCCAAATCAAAAGAATTAATATTATATGGTGGATGAAAACAACTGTCAGAATTTTTACATGTAATTATAACTATTATATTGTTTTTCGTTAATATATATATATATATATATATATATATACAGGGTGTTTCTAAATTGATTCGAATTATGTTAAATGGTATTTTTAAGCAAAAATTAACGGGGCTCTTTTATATAATTTTTTTATTCATAACTCTTTCCCTCCAAGTTACAGCTCTCTAAATTTGGGGGCGGGGCTTGTTTTTATTTAATATATCCACTATGGAAGAATTTAGAAGTATGAAATTTAAGAAAAAACAAATGCTAATAAAATGGCAGTTTTTGACTATTTTTGTAACCCTAAAATTTTAACACAAGTGGATTAAAAAATCAACCCCTAAATTAGTTTTATCAAAACTTTTTAATGCGTTTTGTTTAAATATTTTGGCAATAACAAGACCAATCCCTAACTAGACTTTGTTCCTCGTTGCTTACTATCAATGTCAATCTCTTGGAATTCATCGTCGGATAAATGATATTTATAAAAAACTTGTCTTGGCTTCGCTTTAGTAAAATCAGAGCCATTTGATTTTACTATAGATAAAAGCACCATTTTTCCCCACTCTAGACCAGTGGTTCGCAAACTTTTTTTAGTTCCCGACGCCCTTAATATCAGAATTTTTCCGAGAATCCCGTTTCCTTCTACTCTGTTCTTTTCGCGATGGAGGGGCCATCCTATACAAGGCTATAGGGATGCACCTTCTGGTGTATCTCCTTCTCAAATCAATATCATTAAAAAAAAAAAAAAATCCAGGAATGATTTTTTTAAATAATAGTTTCCAAGATTATGGGCTAATAGGGCTTGAGCCCAGGCCCCCGATATATATCAGTAAAGAAAACTATTTTTAAAATATACAATTTTGTAAAAGATTTTATTATGATATATCTGTTGCAATCAAGGAGCTAAGGAGGAACAGCTAGGCTAGAAAAGCAGGAGTGGGGGTGTCTCCCGTCAGGACAGGCATTTCCCCTCCAGCCGCCATCTTGCGATTGGTACAAAACCTTCTCTTCCCATCTGAACGTATGTTAATAGTATCCATCTTTAAGACAGTTCTTTTTATTATTAACAGTGGTAAAAAACAAGTTTGATTTTCTTTATATATTTTTTGTTTTTTATTAAAATTGTTTATGTTTTAGATTAGACTGTATATATTTTAATTTTCCTTAAAAACAATAAACTAGTTTCAAGTTTTTTGACACTAGAGTTAGGTTAATTGACGTACTTTACGGGTATTTATTCTATTTCTCGTGTTCCAAATATTAATTCGGCAAAATTTCCTTACAATTGTACCTGATTTAAAAACTACATTTTAGCTATTTTTATAATATGTATTTAAAAATTGTTAAATAACCCATTCATGTGTTTAATTGTTTTTCGCTTTTTCTTACAATTGTACCTGATTTAAAAAACTATATTTTTGGTATTTTTATAATATATATTTAAATTTGTATTTGTTTTATAACTTTATTAATTCTTAATCTTTGAATTGTGTAAAAAACATTGGTTTAATAAATAAATAAATATTAATTTGCCTATCCACATAACTTTACCATACACCTATTTCCTCCCTTATATTTAGTATCTAATAAAAAAATATTTAATCTCTTACGAAGGAACCCTCCCTTCAGTTTAGATTAGATTTCGAACCCTATTGTTCTGCCCCTTTTAGACTGTTCCTATAAAAAAAATTCAGACAAAAGTTGTAGAGGTTAATTATCAGAGTATTAGGCATCTGCAACCAAACTGGTATCAGGCATATTAACGTTGTCATGAATTTTTTAAGATTTCAATGTTGCGGCCTGCAGCGCACATACAAAATTGGGATACATACATACATATATATATATATAAACTTTTGAACGGAGGGTGGTTTTGGGGTCTAGGGACCATGATCGGAGAAACTATGATGGAATTTTTCGGAAGTTGCACCATGAGAGTGACCCCAATAGGTATATTTCTTCGAAATCGACCTAATAATGGGTACTAGTGCGCTCTTTTGTTTTATCAAATTTTTACTGAAAGTAGCTATTTAAATTCATTGCAGATTTAAGAAATAACATTTTTGAATATTTATTTATATATATGTTCTATTTAAGAACCTTTTTATCTAAAGATATATAGTTTAAACTATATAAATATTAGCATTGCTCTTATGGGCATTCTCTAGTCTTCCCAATCGCATGATGGCGGCTGGTGACGTCAGGTGGAGACACTTTCTCGTGCTAGCCTTCCCTCCCTACCTCCCTGGTTGCAATAGAAATTTCCCTAAATCGTTAACCCTACGATTAAATCACCGCTGTTAGTTCTTAACTCGAATAGCAGATGGCAGGTCGCTAAAAAATTTTCTTCGTTTAAGGATGACATAAAAATGTTTAATTATTTTTTATTTTATTAATTGAATTAAACATATATTATTTAATGATTAATAATTAAGGAATTTAAACCATATGTGCAATTTACTTTCAATTTTTAAATGACATTTTAAATTATCGTTTAACATGATTAATCCAATATTGTTTGATAGCAAAATTTAAAAAATTATAATGGCAGACTTTATAAATGATTAAAATATAATATAAATCCTGATACATTTTAAAAATAAATTTCATACCTTTTACAATTATGTTAAGTTATCATTCAATTTTTCTCTTCTGGACTATTTTATTCTTTCATTAGTTTATATATAAATTCTTAATAAAGATAAATAAGTAAGAGCATTCAATATTTAGGTATCTATTAATTAATCTAAATCAATAAATCTTTCTAGATTGTCTTCGAGTCACTGCAACTTGATAAGACACTGCTTCATGCATTTCTCTGATAAGTTTTCACTTAATTTTCTCTTCTGGACTATTTATTTTAAGATTGGAGTATTTTTTGGAGACTGACTGATAAGTGAATTAAGTGGATATCGATGAGGCAGTCCAAAAAAAGAAGAAGATAATTTACACTATCTTTTTATTCATAAAACCGACGTTTCGGAGGCTATTCCCTCCTTCTTCAGGGTTTTGAAAAGTCAGTGAAGGAAATCCAATGCGGCATTCCCCCCTGTCTCCTCTTTCAGTGGCAGTAACAATAATATCTTGTATTTCATTCTCAGCAGAATTGTGACTGCCGCATTGGATTTCCTTCACTGACTTTTCAAAACCCTGAAGAAGGAGGGAATAGCCCCCGAAACGTCGGTTTTATGAATAAAAAGATAGTGTAAATTATCTTCTTCTTTTTTGGACTGCCTCATCGATATCCACTATTTATTTTATTCCTTCATTAATTTATATCTAATTTTTTAATAAATATATATAAGAGTATACAATATTTGTTTTATAAATTAAGATGTACTTAAATCACTAAATCTTTCTAGATTGTCTACGAGTCAGTCAGTGCTGTAAAAGTACTGAAATAGCTTTAATAAGCACGTTTATTCAATCTAAAAATCATACTAATACAATAATATAATAACAACAATAAACACGGCTAACTTAATCTCTACATCTTCCCTTTTTTAATCATAGATCCACCGATCTGGAGGTTTTATCCTTCTTCCACTTCTGGTAGTTTTTGAAATATTCTGATCTTCATTCACTCTACTTCCATTTCCATCTATTACATTTTGATCTTCAATAAATTCATTCTTGTTTTCATCAATTCCATCTTGATCTTCACTTAATTCATTTCTTTTTTCCTCCGATTCATTCTTCTCTCTTCCTATCCTCTCCTTTTGTTTTTCTCTCACAAATTTTTTTTTGACTCAAAGTTTTTTTTATATTCAGAATAATATTCACCTTCATCTTCAGTTCGTTTATTATCCCATGTGTAGATCATTTGACTTGTATTTCTTCTCAAAACTCTTCCTTCAACTTCTATATCATAAGCTCTCGGTTCACTTCTTTTCCTTTTTACATAACCGTATTCCTTCAAGGCAGGTACCCACACTTGGTCTCCTTCCTTTAAATCTTCTATCTTTCTTGTTCTATTTCTTTTATTGTAATATACCTGACTCTTTATTTTCTTCTTGTTCTCATTCTTTCTCCATTCATCTAAATTAATTTCTCTGCTAGTATTTATTGCTGGGATGGTTGTTCTTATTCTTCTTCCGAACATTAATTCTGCTGGGCTCAACCCTGTTTCTAACGGAGATGCGTGGTATTCCATGAGCCCTAAGAATACACCTTCACATTTCTTAAGGATGTTCTTTTGAATTCTCACCCCTCTTTGCACCAATCCAATACTTTTCGGCCATTCCGGTGTACTCATTATATGGTTGAAACCGTATTCTTTTCCAAACTTCTTAAACATATAGTTATTAAACTGGGGTCCTCAATCTGACATGACAATAACAGGTATTCCATACTTAGAAAACATACTTTTCAGGGTGACTATTCTGACACCATGTAAAAGCTCATAAAAAGTACTGAAATAGCTTTAATAAGCACGTTTATTCAATCTAAAAATCATACTAATACAATAATATAATAACAACAAAACAACAATAAACACGGATAACTTAATGTCTACAAGTGCAACTTGATGAGACTTCATGGATTCCTCTCCTTTGCTCTTCTCTTTCTAATAGTAATTGAATCAGTCAGTTCAAGGGATTGGATTCTCTCCTTGTGGATCTTCATCTCACTTTGTTTTTTCCAGTTGTCACCTAAATCAATGCTAATTATCAGGTAATGAACATATTAAGGGTGTCTGTCTCTAATCAATCAATTAATACGTCTATAACAATAGATTTTATCTACTAGGAAAGGAATATTTATTATAAATATGCTTATTACCGAGTAAGATCAAGCATTGAAATTGTAGATGAATACTAGCTGCAAGGCCCGCCTTCGGCGGCCCTCTTGCTAGCCAGGGGGCACGCTCCCTGGGCCCCCAACCCATGAATCCCACTCCCACCCCCCGAACTCCACCCATCACCCCCGCACCATGCACACGTGCCCTCCACCCCGCCCCACACCCACCCGCACCACCCCACTAAGCCTCTGGATCCTCACCTGAATCATCCACTCCACCCCGGACCCCACCTCCCATGCCCTCCACCAAAATTTTGTAAAGTTGGGTCTAAGGTAAGGTGACCAGATTTTAAAATTGGTGAAGAGGGACACTATCGACGGGGGGGGGTTAAAAAATTTTGATCTAGAGTAGACTTTTTTAATTAATAAAGTAAAGGGTGTGTAGTTTCACAGTGAATGAAATAAAACTCAAAGAGGTTTATACAAACTCAATATATTTCGGATTATTAGTCCATCATCAGGAGTTTACAAGTTAAAACTAATAATAATTGAACGAGTGATCACAATTTTTAACATCTAAATCATATGCACCAATATAACAAAATATAACATTCAAATCGGGGGGTCGGGTAGGCTAGGCGGTAGCATGTCAGCCAGCTAACCAAGAGGACCCGAGTTCGAATCCGGCTCGAGGCATCCGGCTAAAATCTGACCCCCGAGGTAGAGACAAATTTAAAAATAAAAAAAATAAATAATATCGTAAATGGCTTATGACTACCATGGCCGAAAAGCCAAAAAAAAAAAAAAAAAAAAAAAACATTCAAATCTTACATACCAACATAACACAAGAAAAACATCAATAAAATTAAAATTTTAAAAATTGTTTTACAAAGATTTTTCTTTTTTAAATATAAAAATATATAAATATAAATATAAGAAATCTAGGTAAATATTAATATAAATAAAAACCCTTAATTACAAGTATAAACATAAAAAATTTTAGAATTAAATTAGAAAATAAAATTAAAATTTTAAGTCATAGACACAAAATTAATTATAAATATCAATGTACAAATAAGCATAAATCACATATATTATAGATATTTATAATTAATTTTGTGTCTATGACTTAAATTTGTAATTTTATTTTCTAATTTAATTCTAAAAATTTTGTGTTTATACTTGTAATTAAGGGTTTTTATTTATATTAATATTCATATTTACCTAGATTTCTTATATTTATATATTTTTATATTTAAAAAAGAAAAATCTTTGTAAAAGAATTTTATTGATGTTTTTCTTGTGTTATGTTGGTATGTAAGATTTGAATGTTATATTTTGTTATATTGGTAGATTTGATTTAGATGTTAAAAATTGTGATCACTCGTTCAATTATTATTAGTTTTAACTTGTAAATTCCTGATGATGGACTAATAATCCGAAATATATTGAGTTTGTATAAACCTCTTTGAGTTTTATTTCATTCACTGTGAAACGACGACCGTCTCCCGAAAATATTGGCAAAAAACCGTCCCGAGGGGGTCAGAAGCCGTGGAAGACCAAAAAAACGATGGAAAGAGAGTTATGACCCTGATGACTGATTATAATATGTTGGAGAACAGGTGTTCACACCTATATAGAAGAATAAGAAGAAGAAGACTGTGAAACTACACACCATTTACTTTATTAATTAATATCATGTTTCACCTAAAACCTACACCACTTTCCCTAAGTAAAATAGACTTTTTTTAATTAGCTACTCCATTTTGACTGAGAAGTCATTGTTGCCCTATGTTTCGCTACACCAAAATTCAGTTTCGCGACCCATAGTTTAAGAAGCCATGATCTAGAGCAGTGTTTCTCAAAGTATGTTCCGCGGAACCCTGGGGTTCCATAAAAACACGCCATGGGTTCCGCAAAAAAATTCTAGCGTTCAAAAGGAAGGTGGAATTTTGGATTAGTTGTGTGAATCGAAGAGATCTCGAGTGTTTTCCAGTGAAGTACATTTTGGAAGAAGATCTAAATACCAGTCAATATACCAAAATTGTTCATCACTTGGAATGTCTAAAAAAATCAATCAAACAATGTTTCACTGATGATAATTTCAAAAAACAGGAAAATAATTCTTGGATGAAAAATCTTTTTGTTTATACTGAAAAGCCATCTTCCTTTTCACACCAAGATTATGAAAAATTTATCGAAATATCTTCAGATTCTTCACTACAGACAGCCTATAAAACGATGCCTTTGTCAAAATTTTGGTGTAGTTCAACAGGCGAATATCCATAGTTGACCCAGAAAGCTGTTTTAATTCTCTTTTACCATTTGGCACAAATTATTTGGGCGAGTCTGAATTCTCAACTTACTTATTAATAAAAAATCGGTTGTCTGTAAAGTCGGTTTACTGACGATAGTTGAACGCGACAACGTCATAAGAAAATACTGATTGGATGGTATTTTCTTATGACGTTGTCACGTTCAACTATCGTCAGTAAACCGACTTTATAAAATTCTTCGTTCAGAAAATCATTTTAAATTTACAAAATACTTGAATAAAATTTATTGTTTAAATTTCTACTCGACTGTTAAAATTTAATTATTGATTTTAATATTTTATAATAATAAATTTTGTATTGACATTATTTCTTTCAGCCAAAAGCGGGACGTCTGGTCACCTTACTCTAAGGGTAAGAATTTTCATATTTTGACCCCCCCCCTCCTTTTTGGGTGGTTTTTTGGGGGAATTTTTTTTAAACAAAAGTTGTCAGAAATCACATTCCCTACAACTTTGCTCATAATAAAATTTGACGCAGAGTTAATAGTTTAGGAGTTATTTGATAATTTTCATTCGTGCGCCCCCCTCTTTTGGGGTCAAAATATCAAATCGTAAGTTAATAGACATCTGATGCAAATATGAAATATCATAATAATCCCTTCAGCCGTTTTTACGTGAATCGTGAGCAACTTTTCGTGGAAACGACTGAAACATACAGACAGACAGACACACAGACAGGAATTTTGTTGAGGATGTTTTCGTTCATAACTTTGCTTGAAACGTGTGCAACCAAAATTTGGCGTGATTTGGAGCAATGTACAGACAAAACCTTAATTTTATATATATAGAAGCGTGCAAAAAGTATTTTTGTTCATTTTTTCGAAATGTCTTTGGGATATAACAGGGTCCACGAACTGGGTAACAAATTAACATTTTGTGGTTAATGAGGACGCAATAAACATAAATAAAATTGAGATAGGATAGTTTAATTACCAACTGATTAATATTTATTTATTTATTACTTTACCATACAGGGTATGGTCAAGTATTGTAATCGTGCATGAAAAAAGTCTTTTTTTCAAAATATCTAAAAAACGGCTGAAACTATTTCGATTAAAAAAATTGAGCGAAACCATGGCATTTCGGTCTACAAAAAAGCTCTAATAAGTGAACATCGAAAAAATTATATTTTTAGAGATAATAATTGTTTTGTCAAAATGTCTGTTAGTTAGTTAGTCTGTGCGTTACCAAATTTGTGGACGAGCTAACTCAAAAACTAGTGTGAATATCGAAACCAAATTTCACACGTAGTTTTGGTCCATTGATTTTTCGTTTATTGGGCCAAGCAGGTGGGGGCCTCCACTAACAAGAAATATTTACATAGTCGGGTGAATTTAATTACAGGAGTATTTACATAATTATAGGAATATTAACATATTTATTTACAAAAAAAATTTATTTTTTTCTTTTTTGGTTGAGTTTGCTCAAACTGCATAAAGAACATGTAGCTTCCCTCAGACAATTAATAAGAAATCAACCCACAAATTCTGATTCCACTTTCGCATTTGCTAGTCATCTATATTCTTTAGATCACTCACCATAACCTACCAATCCCACCCCTATTCATTTCGAAAGAAAAGGATTAAGATTGGATCTTCTAGAGTCCACTGAAATAAAATATGTCGAATAATGAAAATGTTATCAATAATCAACTCGATTTAAAGAAAAATATAATAGACCTTTTAATAACAAAGCCCAAAAAATACATTCCTAGCCTATAGATAATAACCAAGGTACTTCTAATTTTCCTTTATTTATCCATAGGTCAATAGAGCCTACCCTACCCAAATTTTCACTGAACAATAGTCTATCTCAAAAAAGAGATTATCCCTTAAAATAATTTAAACAATGAAAACAATTTCTCTCTTGTACATTAAACCTATATAATACCTTAGCATTCGAATTTTGTATTAGTTATAATTCTGTAGTTTCCTGAAGATGAGCTTACAGCTCGAAATATATATATTGAAAAAATTTACATCTTTTATTTTTTTAATTTTAATGTGAAACAAGTGACTTAGAAATATTAACTCATAGTAAATGAATATTTCTAATAATATTTATTTACTTTTATCCTTAATTTAAAACTATCAAAAATATATTCGTATTTTTTACACTACATAATTTTGAATCATAATTTATAATACAATACAAGGCCCGTAAAAATTCGAAAATACCAAAAATAAGGACCACCCTAATATTCACTTCCAGTGTCCCATAACCCAACGAGGAAAGGATAAGCCAGTCTATGACGGCCCAGAATCTTAAAAATAAAAAAACTTTAATAAAAGTCTCATAGTTTTCGAGTTATAGATATTTTTTTGAAAACAGCGAAAAAATCGCTATTCTGCACTAAATATTGAAATGATGGGATTATGAATTTCCATATTTTATGATACTAATTTTTGTTATGCTATCCTGAATAATCCTGCTATTGACCAGAATTCAAATACTATACTTTAGGAGAAGAAAAAATAGTTTCTCCGGATTCATGTGTTAAACAATTTATATCAGCTAAATTTGACTCCTGTTCATAGGATAAAAAAAATATACACTCCCTAACATGGCAAGTTACTTTAATAAAAATAATTTTTATAAAAAAAATAAAACCGACTTCAAAAAACTTAAATGCAACAAATATATAATAACTTAAAAAAAAAATCCACTAAATGGTATAAAATAATTATCTTATTTAGTTACAACTAAACGACGAAATATTAACATGAAATTACTTTTTGAAGTCGGTGCCAAACAAACTACCTATAAGCAAGCGTACCCGCCAAACGTACTAAGTAAGATCCGTCAAGTGCGATTCATAAAATGTATATGTTTGGCACAGACTTCAAAAAGTAATTTCATGTTAATATTTCGTCGTTTAGTTGTAACTAAATAAGATAATTATTTTATACCTTTTAGTGGATTTTATTTTATTTTTAATTTATTATTATTTTATTTGTTACATTTAAGTTTTTTGAAGTCGGTTTTATTTATTTTTTTTATAAAAAATTTTTATTTTTCTCTTTTTAGTGATGTTATTAATAGTGACTTAAGATAATACCTTGCATGCACCTCGTAAGAGAAAGCGTCGGGGGAATGAATCAGAAAATGATAATAAAATTCAATTCATAAATATAGAAATTCTCTCGAAACGTTTTCGGGTTTTAAATGAACGTTTTAAGATTGATTTTTTTATAAAAGATTTTATTTATCATAATTTCGATTATTTGCTCATAAGAATTGAAAATTTACTTTATTTCGTCTTTGGTCATATCAACAAAACTTGACCAAATTAATATGGCACCATCCCTAAGATACCCCCTTTTCAATAAAAAAAGAATCATCGAAATCGGTTCATAAACAAAAAAGTTAGGCCTGAACAAACTTAACAAAAAAGGTCTAATACCAATGAAAAAAACGAGACCAATCGGAAGCTAGACTGAACCCAATGCAAATTTTTTTTCAAAGATATAAGGTAACATAGACACAAAATAAAAACCAATCGAATAGAGAACCATCTCCTTTTTTGAAGTCGGTTAAAAATAGCCACTTTAGCTAAGATTTCTAAATGATACAAAATTTAGTATTTTATTCTGTAGAAAAAAATATATTTGTATTTTTTACAAAATAATATCTAATTTAAAAATTTTATTTGATAGTGTTTATTTATTTAATATGGTAATTAACTATGTCCCATCTTGATTTAATTAATCTTTTATTAGTTCTATTAATAACTAAAGATTAATTAAATCAAGTTTCGACATATAGTAAATTACCATTTAAATAAATAAACACTATCAAATAATGATTTTAAATTAGATATTATTTTGCAAAAAAATACAAATATATTTTTTTCTAAAGAATAAACTACTAAATTTTGTATCATTTAGAAATTTTAACAACTAAAGTGGCCATTTTTTAATATAAATTCCTATATTAGAGTAGTAGGTATATTTTTTTATTCTATGAAGAGGAGTCAAAATTTTGATCCCGAGAAACTATTTTTTTTTCTTCTCCAAAATTATAGTACTTTTGGATTGTGGTCAATAGCAGGATTATTCAGAATTGAGTAACAAAAATTAGCATCATAACATAAAATATGGAAATTCATAATCCCATCTTTTCAATATTTAGTGCAGTGGTAGCAATTTTCACCAATTTCAAAAAAATATCTTGAACTCGAAAACAATGAGACTTTTATTAAAGTTTTTTTTTTTGTAAAATTCTAAACTGTCATAAACTGGGCTATCCTCTGTTCCCGGTTTAACGTTGAGTTATGTGACACTCTATAAAAGGTGAGAGATCCCTCTTACTCACCTCTTTTCTATCTTTTATATATTATAGTCATGTAAACAATATACACGACTATTAATATATAAAGCTAGAGAGTGAGAAATACATAATTAATAAAAGAATCTTGAATTCACCACCCACTAACCACGACCACCATCCCTACGCGAAACACGACTTATATAGCCAGGGTATTGAAATGACAGTTGAGAGGTAAATCATAGATAAAAGATATTTTCAATTTCTAATCTCCAGATGGCAGTAGTGAGTGATTTGGGACAATATTCAAAAATAACTAAATTAAAACAGTAGAAAAAAAAACATTTTCGAGTAACTTATTAAGAAATTGAAATATTTTCATGACTAAATATAAAAGATCAGATAATTAATTATTGTCTTCAATTTCAAATAGTTTTAATGAGAACTGAATAAAAAACATTCTTTTTATACTATTGAAAAAATGAAGAAAGTGCATTGTTCATTCACTAGTGTTTGAAATGCAAATGTTTAATAATGCAATGTAATATTGTTGCAACATTGCTGCAACATTCATTCCTGTCTGGGCAATGAAGTTTTAAGATCATTATAAACACTTATTTTTATTGTTGTAACTTTTCGATTTAATAGTTATTTACTTAATAATCAATTATTTAATAATTATTATTTGATGATTAAGTTAAATAACTCCCCATGGTTTTTCACCTTGTCGTGGTGGTGGGGCTTGTGTGCTTCAATGAGTATTTGGGCCATGCCGGCGGTAGCGTAGCTACTGGTAGGGCCTCCCAAGCCGGACGGGCCAAATACAAGGAGCCAGACTAAGAAAAACCCTGGTCCTCCAGGTTGGGGGTTTGGGAGTTGGGTTAGCAGCCCGCACCAGTAAAAAAACCGAAAGCTCATAGCACCAATAAGAAAAAGCCGGACGGATTTACACGGACAACGACCAATGCGAGACAACGGAAAAAACGGTTATGGAGAAATAATTTCACAAAATTCGCCACATGGAACATCACCTCGTGGAATGGAAGGGATCACGAAATTCTTGCTGAATTGAACAACCTTAAAATAGACTTCTGTGCTGTATCCGAAACCAAGAAAAAAGGCAAGGGAACAGTCTGTATGGAAAACTATATTTTGACATATTCTGGAAAAGAAAAACATGAAAGAGCTCATGCGGGAGTGGGAATTCTTATTAATAAAAAATTCATGAACAACATCGACAATATAGATTATATAAGTGAAAGAATAATTTTAGTATCATTGAAATTTCCAAAAGCATTATGGTATCTATTAAGTGTCTATGCTCCTGATATATCGAAACCCAAAGAACAAAGAGAGGAATTCTATGAAGATCTTCATAACGTAATATCTAAAATACCTAAAGATGCGCTCCTAATTATGATGGGAGATATGAATGCTAGAGTTGGTGACAAGCCTGTACCAGGAGTAAAACAACGTTTTAATGAAAGGGTAACGAATGATAATGGAGAACTTTTGACTAATTTCTGTTCTATGAACTCATTGCGAATAAATAACACCTTTTTCAAGCATAAACCTAATCATAAAACAACATGGAATAACAGCAGAGGTCAACAATCTACAATTGATTACGTCATTACTAATAGAAACATCCATCCAACTCAGATTCTAGATGTTAGAGCATTCGATACGATAGATATTGGAAGTGACCATAAGCTTGTAATTGCGAAAATTCGTGCTTCTGCCCAGATAGTGAAGAGACCCAAACCAGTTTTCATTTCAAAATTCAACATAGAATCCTTCGAAAACGAAAGCACAAAATATCTTTATAATAAAAGGCTATCTGAGAGACTTGAAGAACTAATGATGGGGCCAAATGATCCTCCCGACGCCATCTGGGAGAAAATTCAGATATGTATTAATAAAACTGCAGAAGAAGCCCTCGGGAAGCGCTCGGTTAATATAAACAACGTCAAGAAATCAACGCCCTGGTTCACTCCAGAAGTAAAAGAGCTTGCGCAAAGAAAAAGAAGAGCATATCTAGAATATAAAGGCAATCCATCCACTGAAAAAAGAAGATCATATGTTGGAGTGCGAAACGAAGTAAATTCTAGAATAAGGAAAATCAAAGAGGGTTTTTGGGAAAGCTTCACAGCAGACATGGAGCATGACATATATGGAGCTCAAAAAAAAGTATGGAAGATGATAAAGAAAAATAAAAAAGAGATGAATGAATTTGTTGGTAACAACAAAATTACAATAGAAGAATGGGAAGATTTCTTCGGTAATCTTTACACGAGCACTATATGCCCTAATGTCGAACCTTTAACTTATAATATTGACGACATCTTCTTTTCCACGGAAGAAATAGAAAAAGAAGTAAAAACCCTGAAAAATAGAAAGTCCCCGGGCCCTGACAACATATCCAATGAGATGTTAAAGTATGGTGGCGGCGAGCTTGTCCTGAAGATCACTCAAATGTTTCAGAACATCTTGACACAATGTGAAATCCCTAAGTCCTGGAAAGAGAGCTTAATAATTCCTATATTTAAGAAAGGTAGTAAAGCAGACCTTAATAACTATCGTGGTATAACTTTACTAAATACTATCCTAAAGCTCTTTACTAAAGTTATCCTTAACAAACTGCTGGTCTACATTAAACCGAGAGAGGAACAACAGGGTTTTAGAAAGAACCGCTCAACAACTGACGCTATATTTATTATACGACAAATAGTTGAAAAATCAATCGAATTCAACAACCCGGCATACTTATGTTTCATAGATCTTAAAAAAGCTTTTGATCGGGTAAGATTAGAAGATATAATAGGTTGTCTCAGAGAAAGAGAGGTTCCAGAAAGATTAATTAGAATAATAAAGGATTTAAACACAAATACAAGAGCAAAAATCAAATCAAATAACAAGATATCGGGATCTATTTCAATAACAAGTGGAGTGAGGCAGGGCGATTCGTTAAGTCCTTTGCTCTTCAATCTCATTATGGATAAAATTTTATCATATTTGACGACCCATCTTGGATACAAAATGGGAGAAAACTCCATACAGGCTGTGTGCTATGCTGATGACGTGGTTTTGGTGTCGGACAGCGAGCAAAATCTGCAAACTCTCTTATCTCAATTCGACCAAATTGCAGAAAGATTAAATATGGAAATATCCATTGAAAAAACAAAATGTATTGTGATAGCGAAAGAACATCTTAAGTGTGAAATCAAACTTAAAAATATAACATTAGATCAAGTTGAAAAATTTAACTATTTGGGAGCCGAGATTTCGGCGCACAGAGATCTGAGCCAAGAGGTTAAAACCCAAGTAACAAAAGGTGCTAGGATAGCTGGATGTCTATATGGTTTGGTCTGGAAAAACAAATATATGTCAGCAAAAAGCAAAGTACGAATTTATAAGACCTGCGTACGTCCCGTGTTAACATATGCAGCAGAAACTAGAGCATCAACAACTACCACCCAACAACTACTCCGAACAACAGAGATGAGAATAATAAGGGCTATACATGGGAAAACATTAAGGGATAGAATCCTCAGCAATGATCTAAGAGAACTAAGCGAAATCCAGGATATAGTACAATGGATCGATGTGAGAAGGAGAGGATGGGGGGAACATGTGGAACGAATGACGGATGACCGCCTTGCAAAAATCGTGAAGGAAAATCGCCCACGTGGCACACGGAGCAGAGGGCGGCCGAAAAAAGATGGAAGGATGTCGCAGCAAGAAACTAACGTCTTTATTCTTTTTTTACTATTGGAAGAACAGGCGAAAGCCTATGAAGAAGATGAAGAAGAAGAAGAAGAAGAAGTTAAATAATTGTTAAAAATAATTATTAAGATTTTTTTTGAGATCTAATCAATTCGTGTATTTTGTTTATTTGATGTCGTATAAAAAAATAGTTCTTATGAAAGTTGTTCAGGTTTTGTTGTAGATTAAGTAGACGTATAGAAAAATATAGGGTTCTCTTTAAAAAACAGAACTTGACATTGAAATACCCTTGAAACCTTGTTCTACGTCGACAAACAATAGCGTAGTTTAGTTTCCCCCTCGATATAAACAAACTTTTATTTGAAACTTTTTTCCATATAATCCACTGTTTTTGAATTATAAGACTCTCTCAAGAAAAAAAACTCACCCGTTATATGAAAAATATACAAGTTGAAGTTGAAATATTTGATGATAAGTTTCAGGACTGAGAAAAATGTTAGATATTTAAAAAAAAGTATTTGAAATTTCTTTAAAATATATTACAATTAAATTCCCTGATAATTCCAGGTTTGACGTGTTGAAATGCATGGAAGCAGCAGAGTTAACAAGATTTAAATATGTTCAAAAAACATTAGTAAGTTGACCATTTGGTTTCAATGTCGACAATGCAGCAGCCAGTATTCAATTGGACCTGATAAATTTGCAATCAAATTTACTGCTAAAAAAACAATACTGGAATTTTATACTTCTTTAAAACCAGAAATCTTTAAAAATATTCTGGATTATGCACAAAAATAGTTGGCTTCAACTTACATTTGCGAAGCCACATTTTTGTTAATGAAACATACGAAGAACAAAAACAGATGCAGAATAACACATCAAAATTTGGAAGGAGTTCTTCGAATAGCCACTGGCCAATTAAATCATAATTATGATATATATTAATAAATCAGGTGGATTCCAAATTTAACCCCACACACAAAGTAAAGTTTATTGTATTCATTTCGTTACATAATAAAAATGTTAATTACAAATTTTATTTTTATCTATAATGAATTTGTATTGGTATTATTTTTATTTTTACTAAGTTTTTTTAAGGGCTTCGAGCAGTGGTAAATTCTTCGTGGGATAAATTAAAGAAATTAGATTGATTCATAAATTAATTCCTGTGAATACATTGTAATAGACTGATGAAGAGGGCAAAGCCCTCGAAACTATAGTCTCGTTATAAATAAATAAAATTTATAATTCCAGCAGAAGACACACTCTTTTATTGTCTCCTTCAATAAAGAAATTAGGTTAAATGTCAAGTCCTAATGTCCTAGAGATATGCAAAATTTTATTTAGTTCTCACAAGCAGAGATTACGTGAGGTAGAGAGAGGTCATACCATCCTTGTTAAGGTTTCCTTAACAACTTATGGCAAATGTCGGGATGGCTAATGCGTCGTTTGCTCCTGGTATCGAGTTTTTGAGCAGGATTATTTAAATTACGTTTTGTCTTTTGATGGAAATCATGTTATTTGTTAATGACAATAAATTTCTATTTTTTTCTTTTTTTGTTTGTTAATTGTCAATTTCTTTGTATTTATGTTTATTAATTTCTGTAGTTAATTTGTATTGATGTTTTGTTGATCTGCCACCGAGGACTTGTGCCTCTAAGCAGGTCGAGTAATAAAGATTTATTTATTTATTTAAATTTATCTCCAACTTAATATGTGTAATCAAATGGCTATCAAGGCTGGTCTTATAAGGATATCTCAGAACATCTATAAGGTTTCTCTCCTGTATGTATCTTTAAATAATTTGTGAGAGCAGATTTATATGAAAAGCGTTTTTTACAATGATCACAGCCAAAAGGGTTTTTGGATAAATGGATAAAAGGCTAAAAGATTAAGAATTTGATTTTCCAGGAGATAAGAAAATCAAATACTTAATCTAGTAAATGTTAATATTAGTAGGACGAACACTTACCTGGAAATAGAAAAAAAGAAATCATTAGTAAAATAATTTAGTGAATTTAAAGTTATATAGACCTTAACAGCCAACGTCTCGTGTTTCGACCTGCGATGCTGACCCCACAGTAAGACTCTGACACTCGCGCACAATAAAAAATATACTCGCGATTCACTTCGAGATGGAAAGAGTAAGGAATTTACGAGAAAATGGATAAAAGGCTAAAAAGATTAAGAATTTGATTTTCCAGGAGATAAGAAAATCAAATACTTAATATAGTAAATGTTAATATTAGTAGTACGAACACTTACCTGGAAATAGAAAAAAAGAAATCATTAGTAAAATAATTTAGTGAATTTAAAGTAATATTATAGACTATTAAATAGATATATTACCTTAACAGGCAACGTCTCGTGTTTCGACCTGCGATGCTGACCCCACAGTAACACTCTGACACTCGCGCACAATAAAAAATATACTCGCGATTCACTTCGAGATGGAAAGAGTAAGGAATTTACGAGAAAATGGATAAAAGGCTAAAAAGATTAAGAATTTGATTTTCCAGGAGATAAGAAAATCAAATACTTAATATAGTAAATGTTAATATTAGTAGTACGAACACTTACCTGGAAATAGAAAAAAGAAATCATTAGTAAAATAATTTAGTGAATTTAAAGTAATATTATAGACTATTAAATAGATATATTACCTTAACAGGCAACGTCTCGTGTTTCGACCTGCGATGCTGACCCCACAGTAACACTCTGACACTCGCGCACAATAAAAAATATACTCGCGATTCACTTCGAAATGGGAAGAGAAAGGAATTTACGGGGAAATGGATAAAAGGTTTAAAAGGATTAAGAATTTGATTTTCCAGGGCATAAGAAAATCAAATACTTAATCTAGTAAATGTTAATAATAGTAGGATGACCACTTACCTGGAAATAGAAAAAAAGAAATCATTAGTAAAATAATTTAGTGAATTTAAAGTTATATAGACCTTAACAGCCAACGTCTCGTGTTTCGACCTGCGATGCTGACCCCACAGTAACACTCTGACACTCGCGCACAATAAAAAATATACTCGCGATTCACTTCGAGATGGAAAGAGTAAGGAATTTACGGGAAAATGGATAAAAGGCTAAAAAGATTAAGAATTTGATTTTCCAGGAGATAAGAAAATCAAATACTTAATATAGTAAATGTTAATATTAGTAGTACGAACACTTACCTGGAAATAGAAAAAAAGAAATCATTAGTAAAATAATTTAGTGAATTTAAAGTAATATTATAGACTATTAAATAGATATATTACCTTAACAGGCAACGTCTCGTGTTTCGACCTGCGATGCTGACCCCACAGTAACACTCTGACACTCGCGCACAATAAAAAATATACTCGCGATTCACTTCGAGATGGAAAGAGTAAGGAATTTACGGGAAAATGGATAAAAGGCTAAAAAGATTAAGAATTTGATTTTCCAGAACATAAGAAAATCAAATATTTAATCTAGTAAATATTAATATTAGTAGGACGCCACCTACCTGGAAATAGAAAAAACGAAATTATTAGTAAAATAATTTAGTGAATTTAATGTTATATAGAGTATTAAATAGATATAGTACCTTAACAGCCAACGTCTCGTGTTTCGACCTGCGATGCTGACCCCACAGTAACACTCTGACACTCGCGCACAATAAAAAATATACTCGCGATTCACTTCGAAATGGGAAGAGAAAGGAATTTACGGGGAAATGGATAAAAGGTTAAAAAGATTAAGAATTTGATTTTCCAGGGCATAAGAAAATCAAATACTTAATCTAGTAAATGTTAATAATAGTAGGATGACCACTTACCTGGAAATAGAAAAAAAAGAAATCATTAGTAAAATAATTTAGTGAATTTAAAGTTATATAGAGTATTAAATAGATATAGTACCTTAACAGCCAACGTCTCGTGTTTCGACCTGCGATGCTGACCCCACAGTAACACTCTGACACACGCGCACAATAAAAAATATACTCGCGATTCACTTCGAGATGGAAAGAGTAAGGAAGTTACGGGAAAATGGATAAAAGGTTAAAAAGATTAAGAATTTGATTTTCCAGGGCATAAGAAAATCAAATACTTATCTAGTAAATGTTAATATTAGTAGGACGAACACTTACCTGGAAATAGAAAAAAAGAAATCATTAGTAAAATAATTTAGTGAATTTAAAGTTATATAGAGTATTAAATAGATATAGTACCTTAACAGCGAACGTCTCGTGTTTCGACCTGCGATGCTGACACCACAGTAACACTCTGACACTCGCGCACAATAAAAAATATACTCGCGATTCACTTCGAGATGGAAAGAGTAAGGTGTATCCTTATATGCCTTCTGAGAGAAGATTTAACTGAAAAGCGTTTTTCACACTGCGGACATCCAAAAGACTTTTCAACGGAATGTATCCTTAAATGTGATGTGAGAGCAGATTTGTCTGAGAAGCGTTTTTCACAATGCGGACATACAAAAGGCTTTTCTCCAGAATGTATCATTAAATGCGTTGTGAGAACAGATTTGTCTGAGAAGCATTTTTCACAATGCAGACAACCAAAAGGCTTTTCACCGGAATGTATCCTTAAATGCCTTGTGAGATTAGATTTTCTTGAGAAGCATTTGTCACAATAGGGACATTCAAAGGGCCTCTTCCCGGAATGTATAAGCAAATGACGATTGAGGTTTGATTTGAATCTAAATCTCTTTTCACATTCTGTACAATTAAAATATTTCCGACCTGAATGAATGAGAAAATGTTAAATATTTTTCAGAATGGATTTCACTGGATATTAAAGATTAATTTTACCTTTTTTTAATCCATTAATATTAAGATGATTTTTGAATATAGTGGATATTTTCATATGAATACATTTCTTTTGATGTTTTTCTAAAAATGCTTCGCTGATAAATTTCATGTTACAATAGCAGCATTGATGAAGTGGCCCTGAAATTAAACACAATTCATTTTAAATTATAAACCTTATCATAAATTTTAATGTGAAACAAGTGACCTAGAAAACCTAAGTCATAGTATATAAATATTTCATATAATATTTATTTACTTTTATCTTTATTAAAGTTGTTTCACGTTGCACCAACATCACAATCTCTATTAATTACTTTTCAAAATTATATCCTAGAATCCCTATCTAAGATTTATCATTTAATGAAAAAAAAACTAATTTTAAATGAATCTGACATTTATAATAAATATTTTCTAAAGATGAATTAATATTTAGTATTATGAGAGAATTCTTATTTTATAGTGTGTGGCCCCTTCTATATAAATCCACTTCCCTCTTTTACTTCGAGAAAAATCCATTAATTATTTCTACAGCAATAGATTTTACAACAGTTTATTAATTCGAAAATTATAGATAATCTAAAATATTGAGCTGGTCAAACAATTTACGAGTCAGCAAATTTAATTTTCTGAGTGAATTTTAAATTGCTCTTGATGTGAACTTATTTGTGAAATATTAGGTGGTTTCACACGGAAATTCTATTTTTTTTTCTTTTTTTTTTTTTTAATGCAATCGAATGCAAGAACGGGCGCACCAGAAAAGATGCAACCCCTATCGATCTCGAAAGACCCTTGCATTACCGAAGAGAAGGGAGAGTTGATTAAGTGAGAGGGTGGAGACGTAGGTGTTTATGCACTCGGCTTTTGAAGGTTTGAAGATTATAAAGGCTGGGAGCCAGAATCATCAATTAGCCTGACGGCTCGTTTCTGAATTGCATCCAGGGTAGCAAGAGAATATTTTGAGGCTCCTCTCCACAGATGAGGGCCGTATTCGAGACAGGGGCGGATAGATGGTGAGAAAATGTAGGGGCGTGAAAAATCGCTTAGACCTGAATAAGAGGCCAATCTTCCATGCTGCAGATTTCGCCACAGAGGAGATGTGTTCGTTCCAAGACAGGTCAGATGCGACAAAGACGCCCAACATGGATAGGCTGCCACACATTTTCAGGGTCAGTTAACTCCAAAATTTCGAGATTCTCCTTGCTTTTTGTCCTAAAAACCCGGCACAGCTCGCCTTCTGACGCAATGTCCTCTAATTCATAAAATTTCGAGACTTCTTCCATTCGAATTTTTAAATTTAGAGCTGAAATTTTTGCCATGCACGGTGTAACAACGATAGAGCAATGCTCCAATCTCTTCCAATGAGGATAATAACAAGTCCATATAGGATACGTATATCGGCGAAAACACTCGCTTAATGTGATTCAATGATTAGTAGGGTGGAGTGAAAAAACTACAATCAAAAATTTGAAACGGGCGTATGCGGGATGTTGCCTAATACAAAGTCCATTTATAATATAAAATCTGGGCTAAATCAAATTATATCTTAAGGTGCCCCTTCAAGTGTGTATTGCGCCGGCTCGACGTGAATGCACTTTTGACGTTGACTGATGAATTCTCTCTGAAAACAACCGAAAACATGCCGCGCTGGTCAATAAAAATGCACATTGCACAATCCGGAAATAATTTTAATTGACGTTAAGCATTCCAAATAAGAGTTATATGAGTTTTCGACGGTTTCTGGTGCTAAAAACTACGAAAATTTTGGGCTTTTTTTATATTTTGCTTATAACCCGAAAATCATGCGTCCTACAGAAAATTTTACTCTTATCAAAATGAAAGAGCATAACATTACGCGTCGAATAATCTACTTATAAGTTAAAATATCATCAGCCGTTTAGCAACAATCGATCGTCAAAATAGGCAATTTACCAAGTGAATTATGCTCATTAGGGCGTCACAAGAAACATCTCTACCAATTTTTGCGTCGCTAACCCCCAGAATTGTTACCAATTGGTTAAAAAACGGGATTGCTACCATTCATCTTAATATTTGGACAACGGTAACTCGTGCCGCAATGTGGTTGAAAAAATTGGAGTTTTTCATTCCTAAAATGAAAACCACTCATCCTAGAAACTTGATACTTGTCTCGTTTTCGAAGAAATTTTGTAGTCTTGAAGTTTTATTTGAGCCACTTTTTTGTTAAATCTTTTAGATTAGAAGAATCAAGCATTTTCCAAGACGGGACATGATCCGAACTTATTGCGGCACGGGTTGTCAAATTAAGATGAAACTTTGCCAATCTCATTTTTTAGCCAATTGTCAACTATTATGGGGATCAGCACCATAATTCGAAAACTGGTTTATTTTGATCCCATAATGAGAATAATTCACTTTTCCGCAAAGTTGGTAAAACTGCCTATCTTTGACGATCAATTGTGGTTCAAAGGCTAAACTGATTTTAAGTTTCCCGTAGCATATTCCTCGAGAAATTCTATGCTCTTTCATTTTGGTAAGAGTAAAATTTTTCGAGATTTTTGAGTTATAAGCAAAAATCTGAAAAAAGTCCCAAATTTTCGTGGTGGCTAAAGGTCACCTTAAGATTGCATCGTATGAAGTTCAAATTTCACACACATGATTACACTTATAGGTTACCTGTAGTTTTGGCCCGTGGAAGAAAAGAAGGTGGTGGGCGTAATATTTAAATAAATTATAAATTTTAATATGAAGATTGATACATGATATTTAAATCAAAATCAAATTTAAATATTTCTAAATCGAAAAATGAAAATTATTATGTAATTAAAATGTATGATAAATTCACGAGATGTCGGTAACCACGTTCTTTTATTTTCAATATTATTTGCAAGTATTTTAAATTAATCAAAGGAGTTTTGGATATTTTAGGTAGCGCGGCTTTCAAAAGCTAATTCATTTATTCCATATATTTATATAAAATTAAGGTTTTGTCTGAACATTGGTACAAATCACGCCAAATTTTGGTTGCCCACGTTTCAAGCAAAGTTATGAACGAAAACACCCTCAACAAAATTCCTGTATGTCTGTCTGTCTGTACGTTTCCGTGGTTTCCGCGAAAATTTGCTCACGATTCACGTAAAAATGGCTGAAGAGATTATTATGAAATTTCAAATTTGCATCAGATGTCTTCTAACTTATGTTTATAGATATATAACGTTTTGATATTTTGACCCCAAAAGTGGGTTTGGGTGGGGTTCGTGGGTTGGGGGTGCAGGGGGCGTGTCACCTGGTTAGCAAGAGGGCCACCGAAGGCGGGCGTAGCAGCTAGTTATAACTATAATAACGTGATTCAAATATGAGTTTTGAAAAACCTATAAATTATACTTATACTTTCCTCCACAATTTCATAAATAAAACATTATTTAGGCCTCAGCACATAATATGCCAGCTAATGTATGGAAAACAGGAGGGGTCCAGGGGCAGGGAGGGGCAGCTGCCTAAGCGCAGAGGTGGTAGTCCAGGTCTAGGGGGAGCGCACCCCCCCCTTGGTAAGACCATGGATGATAGATACATTGACAAAAAATTTAAATAAAAATTAATAGGGATAATTGGAATATAAAATGCTAGAAATGTTTTTACTCTGCATTTATCATATTATAGTTTAATATTGTTTCAATGAATAGAATGTTTTTTTCTCCAATTAATTTGTGTCCTACTTACTTTTCATTGTAAAAATTTGGTTACCTTAATTAAATAATCTCATATTTACAATTTAAGATTAATATATCTTTGAATGTCCCTCATAGAGAGATAAATAGCTTATATTTTAATTAATATATAATACAAATAGATAGTAATTATTCTCTAAATGTGATATCTTAAATTATTTGATAATTTAAACAATACCTACTAACCTTTATGAATAGGATAATTGTTTGGATTGTTGAGAATTTTATTGATATCAACAATTCTAAATGTATCCATTATGCTTAATTATATCTTGCAAATATTTTAATTGAATAAACAAAAAACAAATTGTTTAATATTAAAATCTATTAGCCGACTCTATTGCAATTTGAAATGTTCGGCTTGGCGCTGATTGGCTCCTGACACAATCGATGACGTCACAATAGCGCCAAACCAAAGGAATTTGAATTTAAAAACAGTACAGTGGAAATAATTTAACGCAAAAACGCTTAACATAAAAAATCGCTTAACACGAAATAATAATGCGATAAATAAATGACTAGGTATTTTTGCCCCCCCCCCCCATTTTGGGTGGTTAGTTTTCGAATTTTTTAGACTTATAGAGGCTCACTGATTAAATATATAAAATTTGGTTGAGTTTGGTATAAGGCCCTCTATATTTTCATTTTTTGACCCCCCCACCATCATTTTGGGTGGTTAGTTTTTGCATTTTTAGATTACTGTGTGCCCACTGATTATGTATATAAAATATGGTTGAGTTTGCTCAAATGGCCTTATGTGGGACAACGGATTATATATAATGTACTAGCTGCAAGGCCCGCCTTCGAAAGCCCTCTTGCTAGCCAGGGGGCACGCCCCCTGCCCCCCCCCCCCCCCCCCCCCCGCACCATTCCCAACCCCCGCCCCCACACTACCATCCCAACACTCCATTCCACACCCTAACCCACTAACACCCCACCCCCAAAACCCCTCCAGCACCCCCCGCCCCCACACCACCACCCGCACCCCACCCACCCCGGACTCACCCCGTGCCCTCCAACCCTGAGCACCACCCCCCCGCCTAGCCTCCTGGGCCCCACCCCCGCTATGGCCCCTGGACTCCACCCCGCACCACCCCTGCACCCCCACCATACTCCGGATCACTCCTCACTCCCCCCATTTCACCCCCACACCCACCCTCCGCACCCAGTTTTTGCATTTCTAGGCTTCTAGAGACCCACAGATTCAAAATTTGGTTGGGTTTGGTAGAAGGGTCTAGATTTTCATTTTTGACCCCCCCCCCATTTGGGTGGTTAGTTTTTGCATTTTTAAATTAGTGTGGGCCCACTGATTATGTATACAAAATTTGGTTGAGTTCGCTCAAATGGCCTAGATTTTTTTATTTTTAACCCCCCCCCCCGCCCACCAATTTGGGTTGAGATGCACCTTAATCTGAATGGACCAAAACTACGAGTGAAATTTGGTTTCGATATTCACATTAGTTTTTGAGCTGGTTCGTCCATAAAAATTTAGTAACGCACAGACTAACAGACAGACCAATTATTATCTCGAAAAATATAATTTTTTCAATGTTCACTTATTAGGGCTTTTTAGTAGACCGTAATGCCATATGGTTCCGGCCAATTTTTTTTAGACAAAAAAGTTTCAGCCGTTTTTGAGATACTTCGAAAAAAAGAGGAAAAAACAACTTTTTTCATGCACGATTACAATACTTTACCATATCCTCTGTATGGTAAAGTAAAAAAAAAATTTTCTTTTAACACCAAACAAAAATCGCTTAACATGAAAAGATTTTGCTTCTCGGAATGAATAAGTTATATTTTCCAAAAAAATAATAACTTTTTTATTTGGTTTTGTAAAAAAAAAAAAAATTACATACATATATAAAATTTTATTAAGTTTTTATTAATTTTTTAATTCATTTTATTGTTTTTTATATGGATACATAAATTAAGGGATAGTACATGATTCTGTTGATAAAAGAATCATGAGGTCACGTGGGCAGGGAGGCAAACCCCTGAAGTAGGTAGGTAGGGCATCCTTGTTTTTACTCAATTACTGAAAGCCCCGAAAGACAATCAACTTAAAAATTTCTATATGAATGCTAAAAGTGCTGTTCTTTTGACTCAAAATAAAAAAATGTAAGATTCTGGAACCATTTTTTAAAAAGGCCCAAAGTTAAAAAAATTTCTCCAAAACATAGCTATTGGCCCCACTACTAGTCATTGGCCCAGTCTACATAATTAACGCACATAAACTAAAATAATTTGCATACTATCCTTACGTTTTTATTTATTTTTCCCTTGGAGAAATAATACGACTCGGCAAAAATAGTTTATCCGCCATACCAGATTTTCTATCATCAAAACATCTTGCCATCACAACTAACATAGATGCCCCGTAATTTAAAACTTGTCTCTACGCCTTTTTGACGTTTATATTTCTTATTCTAGTTGTTTAGAGAAGTATGAGCCAATCAATGTATGTGGGCCAATCACTATATCCCTATACCCTATATGTACTTCTTTCTCTCTGCTATTCATTGTATATATCAACGACTTGATCGTAGCAGAGGAAAATGTGATACTCTTTGCTGACGACACAGCAATAGTCTATGGGGAAAAACGAGCTACTTCTTTCATCGACCGTGAATACATCGTTACTGGAGTAATCACATCAATATGATAATACAAAGGGTCAATAAATATGGTTTTCTGGTCCGCACTCTTCGACATACGGTTCCTCTGAGGGTTCTCTTAAATATTTATTAAGCCTATGTTGAAACCAGTTTGAGATATGGTATAGTAATTTGGGGAGGGTCTACACTTGCTAGATTGTTTACTGCACAAATAAAAATTTTTAAGAAAAAAATAAAAACCGACTTCAAAAAATTAAGTGCAACAAATATAAAAATACACTAAAAGGTATAAAATAATTATTATCTTATTTAGTTACAACTAAACGACGAAATATTAACACGAAATTACTTTTTAAAGTCGGTGCCAATCAAACTATACCTATAAGCGAGCTTACCCGCCAAACGTACTAAGTAAGATCCGTCGAGTGCGATTCATAAAAGGTATATGTTTGGCACCAACTTCAAAAAGTAATTTCGTGTTAATATTTCGTCGTTTAGTTGTAACTAAATAAGATAATAATTATTTTATACCTTTTAGTGTATTTTTATATTTGTTGCACTTAATTTTTTGAAGTCGGTTTTTATTTTTTTCTTAAAAATTTTTATTTTTCTCTTTTTAGTGATGTTATTAATAGTGATTATATCATCAGAACTTGACCAAATTAATATGACACCATCCCTAAGACACCCCCTTTCGGATAAAAAAAGAACCATCGAAATCGGTTCATAAACAAAGAGGTTAGGTCTAAACAAACCTAAACAAACCTAATAAAAAAGGTCTAATACCTATGAAAAAAAATCGAAAAAAAAATGGGACCAATCGGAAGCTAGACTGGACCCAATGCAAAAAAAATTTTCAAAATCGGTTGACAATTGGCGGAGATATGAGGTAACATAGGCACAAAAAAAAAAAAAAAAAAAAAAATTCAATCGAATAGAGAACCTCCTCCTTTTTTGAAGTCGGTTAAAAAGGTGTGTTAGAGCTATTGAAGGGGCGGGACCGAGAACTCACAGCAAAAGTATCTTCCAAGAATTGAACATTTTAACTGTATATGACGTCTGCGTTATGGAGTGTGTTTTATTTAAAAAAAACACACTCAGAACTTTTTCATAAAAATATCTTTAGACACGAATATAACACTAGATGCAGGAATGATCTGAGGATAAATGCCAGTTGATTGTCTTTGACATTAAAAAGCCCAGTTAATGACGTCATAAAAATTTACAATAAGGTACGTTTAGAAATTAAGAGTTTGCCAACGCTCTTTCTTTTGAAGACAAAACTAAAATGCTTCTTGCTAACTCTAAATCTCTATAGACTGGACGAGTTGTAGGCATAATTTATAATTTGTGAATTAAGATATATTTTTGTATTTGTGTGTTGTTCTTTTGTTTTCTTTTTTAACCGACTTCAAAAAAGGAGGAGGTTCTCTATTCGATTGAATTTTTTTTTTTTTTTTTTTTTTTTTTTGTGCCTATGTTACCTCATATCTCCGCCAATAGTCAACCGATTTTGAAAATTTTTTTTTGCATTGGGTCCAGTCTAGCTTCCGATTGGTCCCATTTTTTTTTCGATTTTTTTTCATAGGTATTAGACCTTTTTTATTAGGTTTTATTAGGTTTGTTTAGACCTAACCTCTTTGTTTATGAACCGATTTCGATGGTTCTTTTTTATCCGAAAGGGGGTGTCATAGGGATGGTGTCATATTAATTTGGTCAAGTTCTGATGATATAATCACTATTAATAACATCACTAAAAAGAGAAAAATAAAAAATTTTAAGAAAAAAATAAAAACCGACTTCAAAAAATTAAATGCAACAAATATAAAAATACACTAAAAGGTATAAAATAATTATTATCTTATTTAGTTACAACTAAACGACGAAATATTAACACGAAATTACCCTTGAAGTTGGTGCCAAACATATACCTTTTATGAATCGCACTCGACGGATCTTACTTAGTACGTTTGGCGGGTACGCTCGCTTATAGGTATAGTTTGTTTGGCACCGACTTTAAAAAGTAATTTCGTGTTAATATTTCGTCGTTTGGTTGTAGCTAAATGAGATAATAATTATTTTATACCTTTTGGTGTATTTTTATATTTGTTGCACTTAATTTTTTGAAGTCGGTTTTTATTTTTTTCTTAAAAATTTTTATTATGTTAAAGAAAAGAAAAAAAATGTTAATTTTAACTATTAATCTTTATAAACTTTTAAGATATATTTGTAACACATTTTGATAGGTTTTATTTATTAATTGGATGAATAAAAATGAATCATATGGTTGAATCAAAACAGGTTCAGAAGGTGGGGCGCAGTGGTGGGAAATCCGGGGGTAGGGAGAGGTTTCGGGGTAGGGTCGAGCGGGGTGGAGGTGGGGGGGGGGCTACTTTGGGCGACTATTATATAATTTTGTATTTTTTTAATTTGAAAGCGGCTCTCAAATAAAAATCGACTTTTATATCAGAATTTTAAATTAAAAATAATATTAAAATAAAGCTTTTAACTGAAGGAAGAAGTTACCGAGCATCGCTCGGGGACTCCAGGTACTTACTTATTAAATTATTATACTAATAATACTTAGAGAGAAAAGTTTCCCTTGTATTTTCAGTCGAATATAAATATTTCAAATTTCATATATAATAATAAAATTATTTGCATAAATTTTGAATGAATTTTACTTATTAATTTAAAAAAGTAATATTTTTTATCATATTTTGAGTTTTAGAAATTGAAAATGATCATTAATGTGTATTATATATGTAATAATTCATGCAAATGTAATATTATTATATATGATTATATCTCAATAGTTAATTTATACACAGAGACATAGACAGCTGTTTAGCGAAACAGGGGGCACCACGAGTAGGCAGCTGTCACCACCCCCCACATGGATAGATAAATAAATAATAATAAAAGAAATATAATTTTGATCGCAAATTATATAATATCATACTCATAGAGTGATATTTTTAAAATTTTAAATATTTTCTTTATATTCAAATGTCCAATACAATTTGAAATCCGAAAATAATTAAAATCTCAAGGTTAGACACGTATTTTGAAACAAATAGGAGACATTATATTTGTAATAGAATACGTCTAGACTTGAGATAAGTAATTGTTAAAAGACCTTGTACGAATCAAATACCAGTACAATGTCTCCAATACTGCAATTTGATTCGTCTTAAGTCTTAAACATTGGGAATTTGGTATAAAAATTTTGTCAAATATTTGTTAAGAAACAAATATAGAAAAATTTATAACGTCTAAGTATGATGAGAGAAAGTTCGATATTTAGTTGTGCATAAAATCAGAAAAAGAAAATAATTAGATTGAAGTATCGAGGGGAAAATTTAAAAAGAAGGGGATAATTTTGAATAGTGTATTATTTATTATTTATTCATGAATGTTATTTTTTTAAACAAAATTGAAATTGTATTTATCTATCCATGTGAAATAAATTTATTAAACTGAAAATATAAAGACGAAATTGCTCGGAAAAAATTTAGACAAAAAGAAAAGATTACAAAATTGGATATAGATCATTTTGAAGTATTAGTAGGACGAGCACCTACCTGAAAATAGAAAAAAATTTATTAGTAAAAGAATTTAGTGAATTTAAAGTAATATAGAGTATTAAATAGCTATATTACCTTAACAGCGAACGTCTCGTGTTTCGACCTGAGATGCTGATCGCACAGTAACACTCTGACACTCGCGGACAATAAAAAATATACTTGCGATTCACTTCGAAATGGGAAGAGTAAGGAATTTACGGGAAAAAGGATAAAAGGCTAAAAAGATTAAGGATTTGATTTTCCAGAAAATAAGAAAATCAAATACTTAATCTAGTAAATGTTAATGTTAGTAGGACGAGCACTTACCTGAAAATAGAAAAAAACGAAATTATTAGTAAAATAATTTAGTGAATTTAAAGTTATATAGAGTATTAAATAGATATATTACCTTAACAGACAACGTCTCGTGTTTCGACCTGCGATGCTGACCCCACAGTAACACTCTGACACTCGCGCACAATAAAAAATATACTAGCGATTCACTTCGAGATGGAAAGAGTAAGGAATTTACGGGAAAATGGATAAAGGGCTAAAAAGATTAAGGATTTGATTTTCCAGAACATAAGAATATCAAATACTTAATCTAATAAATGTTAATATTAGTAGGACGACCACCTACCTGGAAATAGAAAAAAACGACGAATTATTAGTAAAATAATTTAGTGAATTTAAAGTAATATTATAGACTATTAAATAGATATAGTACCTTAACAACCAACATCTCGTGTTTCGACCTGCGATGCTGACCCCACACTAACCCTCTGACACTCGCGCACAATAAAAAATATACTCGAGATTCACTTCGAGATGGAAAGAGTCAGGAATTTACGGGAAAATGGATAAAAGGCTAAAAAGATTAAGGATTTGATTTTCCAGAACATAAGAAAATCAAATACTTAATCTAGTGAATGTTAATATTAGTAGGACGACCACCTACCTGGAAATAGAAAAAAAAATTATTAGTAAAATAATTTAGTGAATTTAAAGTAATATAGAATATTAAATAGATATATTACCTTAACAGCCAACGTCTCGTGTTTCAACCTGCGATGCTGACCCCACAGTAACACTCTGACACTCGCGCAGAATAAAAAATATACTGGCGATTCACTTCGAGATGGAAAGAGTAAGGAATTTACGGGAAAATGGATAAAAGGCTAAAAAGATTAAGGATTTGATTTTCCAGGAGATAAGAAAATCAAATACTTAATCTAGTAAATGTTAATATTAGTAGGACGACCACCTACCTGGAAATAGAAAAAAAGAAATTATTAGTAAAATAATTTAGTGAATTTAAAGTAATATTATAGACTATTAAATAGATATATTACCTTAACAGGCAACGTCTCGTGTTTCGACCTGCGATGCTGACCCCACAGTAACACTCTGACACTCGCGCACAATAAAAAATATACTCGCGATTCACTTCGAGATGGAAAGAGTAAGGAATTTACGGGAAAATAGATAAAAGGCTAAAAAGATTAAGAATTTGTTTTTCCAGAACATAAGAAAATCAAATACTTAATCTAGTAAATGTTAATATTAGTAGGACGAACACTTACCTGGAAATAGAAATAAAAGAAATCATTAATAAAATAATTTAGTGAATTTAAAGTAATATTATAGACTATTAAATAGATATATTACCTTAACAGGCAACGTCTCGTGTTTCGACCTGCGATGCTGACCCCACAGTAACACTCTGACACTCGCGCACAATAAAAAATATACTCGCGATTCACTTCGAGATGGAAAGTGTAAGAAATTTACGGGAAAATGGATAAAAGGTTAAAAAGATTAAGAATTTGATTTTCCAGGAGATAAGAAAATCAAATACTTAATCTAGTAAATGTTAATATTAGTAGGACGACAACCTACCTGGAAATAGAAAAAAAGAAATTATTAGTAAAATAATTTAGTGAATTTAAAGTAATATTATAGACTATTAAATAGATATATTACCTTAACAGGCAACGTCTCGTGTTTCGACCTGCGATGCTGACCCCACAGTAACACTCTGACACTCGCGCAGAATAAAAAATATACTGGCGATTCACTTCGAGATGGAAAGAGTAAGGAATTTACGGGAAAATGGATAAAAGGCTAAAAAGATTAAGGATTTGATTTTCCAGGAGATAAGAAAATCAAATACTTAATCTAGTAAATGTTAATATTAGTAGGACGACAACCTACCTGGAAATAGAAAAAAAGAAATTATTAGTAAAATAATTTAGTGAATTTAAAGTAATATTATAGACTATTAAATAGATATATTACCTTAACAGGCAACGTCTCGTGTTTCGACCTGCGATGCTGACCCCACAGTAACACTCTGACACTCGCGCACAATAAAAAATATACTCGCGATTCACTTCGAGATGGAAAGAGTAAGGAATTTACGGGAAAATGGATAAAAGGCTAAAAAGATTAAGGATTTGATTTTCCAGAACATAAGAAAATCAAATACTTAATCTAGTAAATGTTAATATTAGTAGGACGAACACTTACCTGGAAATAGCAAAAAACGACGAATTATTAGTAAAATAATTTAGTGAATTTAAAGTTATATAGAGTATTAAATAGATATAGTACCTTAACAGCCAACGTCTCGTGTTTCGACCTGCGATGCTGACCCCACAGTAACACTCTGACACTCGCGCACAATAAAAAATATACTCGCGATTCACTTCGAGATGGAAAGAGTAAGGAATTTACGGGAAAATGGATAAAAGGTTAAAAAGATTAAGGATTTGATTTTCCAGCAGATAAGAAAATCAAATACTTAATCTAGTAAATGTTAATATTAGTAGATCGACCACCTACCTGGAAATAGAAAAAAAAGAAATTATTAGTAAAATAATTTAGTGAATTTAAAGTAATATTATAGACTATTAAATAGATATATTACCTTAACAGCCAACGTCTCGTGTTTCGACCTGCGATGCTGACCCCACAGTAACACTCTGACACTCGCGCAGATTAAAAATATACTGGCGATTCACTTCGAGATGGAAAGAGTAAGGAATTTACGGGAAAATGGATAAAAGGCTAAAAAGATTAAGGATTTGATTTTCCAGGAGATAAGAAAATCAAATACTTAATCTAGTAAATGTTAATATTAGTAGGACGACCACCTACCTGGAAATAGAAAAAAAGAAATTATTAGTAAAATAATTTAGTGAATTTAAAGTAATATTATAGACTATTAAATAGATATATTACCTTAACAGGCAACGTCTCGTGTTTCGACCTGCGATGCTGACCCCACAGTAACACTCTGAAACTCGCGCAGAATAAAAAATATACTGGCGATTCACTTCGAGATGGAAAGAGTAAGGAATTTACGGGAAAATGGATAAAAGGCTAAAAAGATTAAGGATTTGATTTTCCAGGAGATAAGAAAATCAAATACTTAATCTAGTAAATGTTAATATTAGTAGGACGACCACCTACCTGGAAATAGAAAAAAAGAAATTATTAGTAAAATAATTTAGTGAATTTAAAGTAATATTATAGACTATTAAATAGATATATTACCTTAACAGGCAACGTCTCGTGTTTCGACCTGCGATGCTGACCCCACAGTAACACTCTGACACTCGCGCAGAATAAAAAATATACTGGCGATTCACTTCGAGATGGAAAGAGTAAGGAATTTACGGGAAAATGGATAAAAGGCTAAAAAGATTAAGGATTTGATTTTCCAGGAGATAAGAAAATCAAATACTTAATCTAGTAAATGTTAATATTAGTAGGACGACCACCTACCTGGAAATAGAAAAAAAGAAATTATTAGTAAAATAATTTAGTGAATTTAAAGTAATATTATAGACTATTAAATAGATATATTACCTTAACAGGCAACGTCTCGTGTTTCGACCTGCGATGCTGACCCCACAGTAACACTCTGACACTCGCGCAGAATAAAAAATATACTGGCGATTCACTTCGAGATGGAAAGAGTAAGGAATTTACGGGAAAATGGATAAAAGGCTAAAAAGATTAAGGATTTGATTTTCCAGGAGATAAGAAAATCAAATACTTAATCTAGTAAATGTTAATATTAGTAGGACGACCACCTACCTGGAAATAGAAAAAAAGAAATTATTAGTAAAATAATTTAGTGAATTTAAAGTAATATTATAGACTATTAAATAGATATATTACCTTAACAGGCAACGTCTCGTGTTTCGACCTGCGATGCTGACCCCACAGTAACACTCTGACACTCGCGCAGAATAAAAAATATACTGGCGATTCACTTCGAGATGGAAAGAGTAAGGAATTTACGGGAAAATGGATAAAAGGCTAAAAAGATTAAGGATTTGATTTTCCAGGAGATAAGAAAATCAAATACTTAATCTAGTAAATGTTAATATTAGTAGGACGACCACCTACCTGGAAATAGAAAAAAAGAAATTATTAGTAAAATAATTTAGTGAATTTAAAGTAATATTATAGACTATTAAATAGATATATTACCTTAACAGGCAACGTCTCGTGTTTCGACCTGCGATGCTGACCCCACAGTAACACTCTGACACTCGCGCACAATAAAAAATATACTCGCGATTCACTTCGAGATGGAAAGAGTAAGGAATTTACGGGAAAATGGATAAAAGGCTAAAAAGATTAAGGATTTGATTTTCCAGGACATAAGAAAATCAAATACTTAATCTAGTAAATGTTAATATTAGTAGGACGAACACCTACCTGGAAATAGAAAAAAAAGAAATTATTAGTAAAATAATTTAGTGAATTTAAAGTAATATTATAGACTATTAAATAGATATATTACCTTAACAGGCAACGTCTCGTGTTTCGACCTGCGATGCTGACCCCACAGTAACACTCTGACACTCGCGCACAATAAAAAATATACTCGCGATTCACTTCGAGATGGAAAGAGTAAGGAATTTACGGGAAAATGGATAAAAGGCTAAAAAGATTAAGGATTTGATTTTCCAGGAGATAAGAAAATCAAATACTTAATCTAGTAAATGTTAATATTAGTAGGACGACCACCTACCTGGAAATAGAAAAAAAGAAATTATTAGTAAAATAATTTAGTGAATTTAAAGTAATATTATAGACTATTAAATAGATATATTACCTTAACAGGCAACGTCTCGTGTTTCGACCTGCGATGCTGACCCCACAGTAATACTCTGACACTCGCGCACAATAAAAAATATACTCGCGATTCACTTCGAGATGGAAAGAGTAAGGAATTTACGGGAAAATGGATAAAAGGCTAAAAAGATTAAGGATTTGATTTTCCAGGAGATAAGAAAATCAAATACTTAATCTAGTAAATGTTAATATTAGTAGGACGACCACCTACCTGGAAATAGAAAAAAAGAAATTATTAGTAAAA
>JALMQS010000235.1:56483-191573 GCA_024734495.1 Forficula auricularia
TAGTTCTGATTTTTTGAATATATAGTATATGTTTTTGGGGCGCTGAATCCAAATCTGAGGTCTCCCACCAAAATTTCGTGAAGCAACATTGTAAAAAAAAGTGAAAATTTCCATTTTTGCCGGTTTTTTGCTTATAACTCTAAAACTATCAACTTTTCGTTAATAACCTTGCTATTCAAAATGAAAGTGCATAAAATTTCCTACAAATTTAATTATTTATTAATAAATGAATTTAACTTTTAAGGACCAATCATAGATTTTAGAGAAAATATTTTTGCATTGCACATCAGAGAGGAATCGCACCCAAGCGCTAACTAAAGCCCGGTTCACACCAAGCGTTTTTTGCTGATGGTAGCCTTGATGGCTTTCCTTGAGGGCTTGGCAGCCGCTAGATATCGTGATAGATTTTTAGTTGTTGGGTTCACCCCTCCAATGGCCAGCCGAAAGCCGGCGGAGAGGTGCGTCTGGTGGGAGGGAGACTTCCCCTCCTTGTGAGCGTCATGCGTCTCCCTTGGCAACCGGCCGGCGGAGTTAAGGGGAAGGAGGGGCAATTCAATGGATCTCTTATAAAGGAAAGGAAATTTGAAATGAAAGGAGGGAGATTCTTTTAACAAATATATTTATTTATCTTTTTTTTTTTACATAGAAAATAAATAATAACATTATATTTATTTATTGATAATTCATTTTCTTGAAGATGTCGGTTCAACAGGTGGCTTGATGGGAACCTCTATGCCTAGAACATACAAAACACATAGAATCAAAATACAAAGAAATAAATAAATTGGATTATTTTACGCGCTAATGACCTTAGAAGTCGATGAACTCTAAAACTCCCAATTAATTTATGAAATTTTTTTAGTTAAACTCCTTCACATAGAAAAAACAGAATAAATAGATTTTTATTTTATTTTGAAATGTAAGTGCATGCAATTGGGCATTAATTCATTTGGAATGGACTGTTTCTGGTCTCATGAGATTCTCATGAGGCAAACATTGGCGAAACTATTTAGTAATAAAAATAAACTTTTTAATACAGAAATGTTTTTAAATTTTATTTATCTATTTATTTTGTTTTTACTATGTGTAATAGTTTAACTATGAAAATTTTATGTATAATTTTTTATTCTTTTATCCAATTTCCATAATAAAAAAAAACACACTTTTCTTACTTATTAAAAGAAAAATTATTTAATTCAATACATGTTTCGGGGTTAATTTAGCCCATCTTCATCAACATGTATTAGATGAAATAAAAATTTTTTAATAAGAAAAGTTTTTTATTTCGTTATGGAAATTGGATAAAAGAATAATAAGTAATATTAAGTACATGGCCACCAAATGAAATTTCGAAGCCTTGAAGCGGGCCCCTTATTATGGAATAAGTACGTTTTTCATTCCGAGTCCCGGGCCCCTGTGGGGTTCAGGCCCGGGACTCACAGGTGCACTTGGGTCCTCCCTTTGTGGGATCATGCATAAGTATATTTTTCGGATAGAAATAGAAAAAAATCAATCTTATTCTATTATCGATATAAGAAATTTTAATTTAATTTTTTGTATTTTTTAGTCAAGACAAAACTTAGTCGGCCACCTACTGTTATAAATCAAGAGAGAATAGAAAAACTATTGTTATTATTATTAAAATAATCTGTAATCTATTATATTATTTCCTATATATTATTAATAATACCTAGATCATTTTAGTTAATAAAAATCTCAATTAAAATTTCATTAATGCTTTATTATTCAATCTCTCCCTCACTCCTGTTAATATAAATTTTCATATTTTATACACATTTTCTTAACAGAAAAACATATAAACAGTCAGAATCTGTCCAGGACTCGAAGCTCACAAAAGATGTCTAAATTCCATATTTAATAATTAATAAATAAATAAAAAATAAAAAATAATAAAAGACTAATCTTTTATATTTTAAAAAGTAGATATATAATGAAATGCAGTCCATAAATTATTTATATTTTATTCAATTTCCGACGTTTCGGAGACTTTGCCAAATACACTTAGGATTAGAGACCGGATTTTTATGCAGTAAAAAGTGCCAAAATATGCCATAAAATATCCAGTTAAAAAGGCTGAAATATGCAAGTAATATGCAGAATACGTTGAAATATGCAAATACCTATTTGCAGTAAAAGATAGCAAAATAAATTTTTTTATGCATTTAAAAATTAAATTTGAAGACAAAATATATTTGAAGGAGTGCTATGAGAGGAATAAAATGATAAAGTAAGCTATAGACACCAAGTGTCAAATATCTACCTACTTTTATTTCATAAAATATTCCACAAAATTCTCATTACATTTAATATAGTATTATTAAAAAATCTTTAAACTCAAAGAAATAATAGGTTCACTTGAATAAAATAAACATAATAAATATAATTATGTTTCAAAAATGTGAATGAAAAAATACGGGGGGGGGGGGGGGTAGTTTTATTTAACAGGCACGATTGTATTGTATTGCTTTTATTTTTTTACCATATATTAACACGCTTTTCTTATTGACTTTTGAACAACAAATAATAAACTAATAAAATAATGCAAATATTTAACCGGCTATAATTAATCTGATGCCTACCCTACACTAATTTATACACACAAACACAAACTCTCAATGTCTAAAATGGGCTATAGTTCTCGAAGGCCGTTAAAAAAAATAAAGAAATAATTAACAAATGATATCAAAAATAATTAAAATTTGATTGTAATTGTAAATAATTTATGTTTACAAGTGTCCTCCTGTTTGATTTCTTCTTTTTTTAATTCTTTCTCCAAAAAGTTACATTTAAAACATCTGTATTTGGCACGAAATTTGCAATATTTGACAAAAAATCCTTCAAATATGCAATTTTATTCAAATATGCAAAAATATGTAGTATGAAATTTAACCCACAGAATCTTAGATGCATGATTCGGATAGATAATTGACCTCCTGGGTCGTATGAGGCGGCAAACAAAATATGCAATTGCATAGGAATCCGGTCTCTAGTTATGATATAATGTTGGAAAATATTGTAATTTTGTTGCTATCACTGAAAGGAGAGACAAATGGGAACAGGGTTGTACTCACCCATCAATAACTATTCAATACCCTGAAGAAGGAGAGAAAAGTCTCCGAGATGTCGGAAATTCAATAAAATTTAAAAAATTTATGGTCTGCCTTTTAATATATATCTATTTATTTCGCTTACCAGTCCGTCATTCTAAGAAAATAAATAAAATTTTATATTTTAATTTTAATCAATCTATTTATTGGATTGGCAACTAAGTAATTGCGGATTTTGTTTAGAAAATCAAAGACAATTCTTTCATGGAACTAAATAACTTTATTCTGTAATGTATTGCCCATTTTGATCAATGACCTTTTGCCATCTTTCAGGCAGCATCATAATCCCACGTTCATAAAACTTCTGGTTTTTATTAGCAAAAAACTGAATCAGGTACGATTTGACATCATCATCATTATTGAAATTTTTACCATTCAAGGAGTTTTGTAAAGAATAAAATAAAAAGTAATCAGATGGTGCAAGGTCAGGACTATATGGTGGATGTGGCAAAACATCCCAACCAAGCTCTAATAATTTTTGCCGAGTGACCAAAGATGTGTGTGGCCTTGCATTGTCATGATGGAATACAACACCTTTTCGATTTGTCAATTCGGCCCGCTTTTCTTCAACTGCATTGTTTAATTTCGTTAGTTGTTCAATGTAGACAACAGAATTGATCGTTCGGTTGGGTGGTAAGAGTTCAAAGTAGACAATTCCTTTGTAATCCCACCAAACTGTTAACAAAACCTTCTTTTGATGTTGTTTGAGCTGGTTCACCTGGCCTGCTCCACGATCTTTTCCGCTTGATATTGTTGTAAACAACCCATTTTTCATCGCCAGTTATCAGTCGTTTTAAAAATGGATCATTTTCATTACGTTTCTTTAGCAAATCGCAGATGTTAATGCGTTGCGTTAAATGCGTTTCTTTCAGTTCGTGAGGAACCCATGTATCGAGTTTTTGAACATAGCCAAGTTGTTTTAAGTGACAGCTGAATTGCCAACTATCAAATAACAAAATGTGTTTTACATTTGGACTACGCCAGCAAACCTAAAAATTCAAATGAAGCCATCTATGAGTGAAATCCGCAATTACTTAGTTGCCAACCTTATAGATATTGAGATGGTTCAAATAAGAATTTAGTCAATTATAAAAAAATAAAAAACACTATTAGTTTTTGTAAGTGATTAATAATAATCTTTCCATTTGAGTTTACTTTTGAAGCATGTTATTTTTTGATTAATTCAATGAGAGTAGGATTGCGCCCTTGCATATAGATATATTTCTATTATTAATTTAAGAAATAATTTTATTTAAGAAGAGAATTTTATTTTATTTCGGAAAGAATCAAAGATTTTAGTAGAAATATTTTTACATTGCATATCAGAGAGGTTGGTCCCCTTGGGAATCGAACCCAAGCGCTAACTAAGCTTGCTTGCCGGGCCGTAACATATATAAGAAATAAACCAACAGATTTTTCACTCCTTTCAACTAGAAGGGGAAAGTAAAAAATCAGGCTAAACCTCTCTGATATGCAATGTAAAAATATTTCTACTAAAATCTTCGATTCGTTCCTAAATAAAATTAAATTCTCTTCTTAATTTTATAATGGTTATTAATTTACCTAACCTGGGTTGATTTTTGAAAAATTTCCATCTTTTTTCAATAAAAGAAACTCAAAAAAAGATATTTAAATCTTTTCATTAATAATTTTATTTAAGGACATTCCCTAATATAGCTCAGATGCAGTTCGCTCTTTCCCCTACTCTCACATGCGCAGAAAGGCAAAAATATTTTCACTGCGTCGATTCTCGGATCTGGCAACGTTGAATTCTTACGGACGCTAAAAGACAAAGAATAAAAAAACACTTCATGAAACTGCTCAATGCGAAATTCCAGATGAGAACAGTATAGTTAGGTTGAGAAAAATCTCAAATGCACCAGCTGCAGAAGTTTTTAGATCTGGAAAAATTGAGTGCTTTTAGTGCGACGTTGCCAAGTCGCCATCTCTCACTTGTCATGCCATGAGAGAAAAAAATGAAAACCATCAAAATACCTAACTTTTAACATTTTCATACAAAACAAATACAGCTTGATATAATTATTTTAACAGAAAAATATTTGTTATATCTTAAGTTAATTATTCTCAGTTTTTCAAAATAATTTTAAGAAAATTACGATTGTTATTTTATGAAACAGTCGCTTTAACATCAATCGGCTTAGGGTTCGCGTGTTAAATATCCAAATTTCAATGGTCAAAATTTATAAATTTAATGCCGCAAGGACTATTGGAAAAAATTTCTACGTATAAAGGACACCTATAAATATGTGTATTCAAAGTTTTAAAAGGATTGCAAGAAAACCGATTTATTAAAGAAAAAGAACGTCCTTAAGTTACCTACTTGAAGAATCCACTTGTTGTTGTTGTTATCATTTTTTGTGAACCACTAAAGACAACAAACGACCTATAGGTAAAGAACCGGTGGTTTATATGATTCATTAAAAACAATTCTAATTTTTAGAGAAAAATAAAGAGAAACGACTCGAAAATTAGCCCCAAATCATATAGGGAATCAAGCAGGGAGAGAGAAGTACTTACCCCCTCATAGAATATGATATTTAAGTATAGGTATTAAGTATAAATATTATACAATGGCTCAGAACCAGAGGAATGTATCTAAAAAAAAAATGCGATTTTTTTGCCCCCCCCCCCCCCCCCCTTGCCGACGCCCTTGTCTATTAACAAATGTTATGCTTTCTTTAGTGACAGAACGACGTACCTAACTCCACTATTTACTTAAATTGAAAGTTTTTGCCGAGAGTAGCAGAATTTTTATATATTGAAGGAGACAATAAAAGAGTGTGTCTTCTGTTGGAATTATAAATTTTATTTATTTATAACGAAACTATAGTCTCGTTATAAATAAATAAAATTTATAATTCCAGCAGAAGACACACTCTTTTATTGTCTCCTCCACTATTTACAATAAGAGGCTTTTTGCAGTTACTTTTCATAAAAAAGTTGTTATTACACGCTTTATATTAGCGCTTCACTTGTAACGAAGTTGGATGTAGAAAGTCGATTTTATCCTACTTCTAATTGTCGTATCGATTTGAAACTTTGGATATATATGCAATTCAGGTGACAATACAATAATTTTAAACAATCGAGCTGAAAAAATGAAACATTGGGGGGGGGGGGGAATTGGGAAATTATAGTCCCCTTTGGTCTAAGCTCAAATTTGTATACATCATCCGTGGGCCCCCAGAAGAGTAAAAATACTAAAATTAACACAACGGTGATGAAATTGGTAAAAATATACTAGACTCTTGTAAAATTCAGTTTTATAAAACTATAGTTTAGCGATGTACGCTTAGAATTGTTCCCATTTTAAGACTAAAAAGTAAAAAAAAATCTATAAAACCACCTTTTTCTCAGTAATGCACTAAAAAGTACAAAATAATGTAATAACCTTGTTTATGTCCAATAACTAAGTCAAAAAGCGTGGGGCACGGGCTTTATTTGTTACTTTTACTAAAAACAAAAATATATGAAACGCCTGTGTAGTTTCGCCAATGGGGATATCATTATCACAATTCTAGTTAAATTTAATAAAATATTTAATAAATGAAGATGTAAGAAAAACTAGAACAAAAAACAAAAAATAGATGTGTGGCACTCGGGGACTGCCGCGGTAAAGCTATTGCATAGCATTTTTTATCAACTTATGCAATTATAATATTTATGCAATATTTTTTCACAAACAGCTGCTTACGTATTCGTCCGATTTCGAAACAGGCCGTCTCGATCCGTGCGAGCTTCGTACAGTCTACACGCATACGTCTAGTCGCACACACAGAAACACCGTGCAGAAGTCTGCCGAACTGAAACGACGTTAGACGATGCACGGTTTTCAACGCCGCACCGCTGTGCCGGTCGGAGTGGGGGTGTTAGGTTTATTTTCGTTACGGAATTTCTTGATTCGGTCGCCGCGCTCAAAGCCCGCGATAAAAGCTATGCAATAGCTTAATAATTATTTTTGTTTAATCCTATTTATTTGAATAGCATAATGCATGGGAAATACAAATAATAATAATAATCCCACGGTGTTGTCTCATGTCCGTCTGAAAAAAATTTAAAATAAATGTTAATAAAAAAAAAAATAAAAAAATAGGGTGGTCATTATTTTGGGCATTTTTGAATCTTGAGGCTCATATGGTTATAAATAAATTAAAAAAAATATCGCCCAAGTTTCAATCTCAATTTTAACCTGTGCCACACAGCAATTGAAGTTTCACATTTAAATATGATGGGGTTTTTGGCATTGAACGATCAATTTTTTATTCCGGCCAAAGTAATGGTTCAAAAAATTTGAAACTTTGTAGACTTTATCCTTATAATAGTAGCTATCCTTCAGAATTTTTTACAGATTTTTAGCTATTATAATTTTGGAGTCTATAACTTACTAACACTAAGATATATCAGTATTTTATCTATCTATAACTCCAAAATTATAATAGCTAAAAATATGTAAGAATTCTGAAGGATAGCTACTATTATAAGGATAAAGCCATCAGAGTTTCAAATTTTTTGAACCAATACTTTGGTCAGAATAAAAAATTGATCGTTCAATGCCAAAAACCCCATGTTTTTTATTTAGATGCTCGCTGCATCGCTGTGCGCCACTGGCTAAAATTGAGATAGAGTCTTGAAACTTAGGATATATTTTTTTTATTTATTTCGAACCGAGGGGTGAACCGCAACCTAATACCGTGTACACCTACTTCCACTTTCATTTCCATGTAAAAGACAATAGATGGCAACCTAATTCCAATCGCGGTTCACCCCTCGTTTCGAACCATATGAGCCCCTGTCAGCGTAAAAATTCGAAAATACCCAAAATAAGGACCACCCTAGTGTTCACATTCCAATTTAAATTTTCCGGTAAAATTTAGTTCAATCCACCATGCACTTTAAGCGGAAAAACTGAAATAATTATTAAGGGATGAAATAAAAAAAAAATATATACCTACTTTTGTCTTAAATCAATTTTAAATTAGATTTGATTTTAATAAACATTGAATATTAAAAATAAATCTTAAAGCTTTTGATTGAACGAAATATACCTAATAATTGAACTAAAATTTTGCTACTCTGTATTATTTATTTCAAGTTTTACCTATAATGTCATCACCTACATCAGTAGCATTAAATTTAAAACAGGTTATGATTATTTCTTTTTTTAATAGTTTTTAAAAATAATCGTGATATTAAAAATAAATGTCAAAGTTAACCTCTAAAAAGTTTACCAAATTGTTTACAAATATAAATAAATAATAATTCAATGTACACATTTAGTATTATAAGTACCTAGATAGCTAATGAAAAATCAATTATTTATTTATATATTTCTTATTATTTCTAAGGTTAGACCCTCATCATCAGTCTAAAAAAAAAACACAGGTTTTTAGCTTACTATACAATCAAAACGAATTTATCTATCTATATCCAATCTGGTATTTGAACCCATATGAAATAATAGATAGAATATTTCTAATTAATAAAAATGAATGAAAATCAAGCCTTGGAAACTATAGTCTCTAATAAATAAATTATATATACTCAAATATTCTTGATTGTTAAAAATCTTTATGTACAATTAATGAGCTAATAGAATTAAAAAAATAGTTTACTTAATATATGTTCATATGAGCATTCTTGTCACTCCTGAGGCAGTTACTTCATGTCCAGGCTGGAATGTAGGCTCAGAATATCGTGCCCTATGAGAACATTGGCACACAGTTTCTTGAGTACGGAGAATTTATATAGCGGGTAATAGTGCTTTGAGAGCCGGAGGTCTTCTACTACAAATCCTTCAAGGTTTGAAGAGAGACGTGTTGGCCATAGACACTTGACTATCCCCCGGATAAAGCTTACGCTGGTTTTTTCTTCCAAAGTCAAGGTCTATATAGCTATTTGAACTACCAGTGTCAACCAGACACGTAACCGGAATCTCATTTATTTGTCCTTCGACCAGGGCTTTAGCTAGGAGAGTTCTGAAAGATATTAATTTGCCGATCGTAATAGATTCAAATTTACAAGAAATCATAAGTTGGTGTCATGGAATGGAATATTTTTAATTATATGTTAGAGGGGTTGTTTTTCACCCCTCGAGAATCGAACCCGAGTGCCAGTAACAGCAATCCGGGCCACCTGGCTCACCTGCAGGATGCAGGTGCATAATTAAAAATATTCCATTCCATCGAATTTAATAGATGACACCAACTTATGATTTTCTCGTGAATTTGAATTACCATCGGCAAATTAATATCTTTCATATTAAATTAGGAAAAGTCATACCATTGCCATTCGAATTTTGAATCTCTTCAAAATTCGAAACACTCAACGACCTTTATTTAAATTATATGGCATGGCTATATGTTTAAATTGGGTGGCCGCGGCACACTGGTGTACCATGGTCATTATTTGGTGTGCCGCGGAAAAATGTCAAGTTTTGTGAATGTGGATTCGAAACCGAAAGATACTGTGATAATCCAGGTATACATGCCTACTACATCATATAAGGATGACCAAGATATAGAAGAAATGTACGAACAAATTGAAAACCTGATGAAGCGCGTTAAAGGGGATGAAAATTTAATAATTATGGGGGATTGGAATGCAAGAGTAGGAAAAGGCAAAGAAGGAAAAGTGGTGGGCGAACACGGTCTAGGAGATAGGAATGAAAGGGGCGAAAGATTAATTGAATTTTGCAGTAAGCACAGTTTAGTAGTAGCAAACACACTCTTCCAACACCATCCAAGAAGGATCTACACGTGGAAAATGCCAAAAGACAAGGGGAGATTTCAAATAGATTACATATTAGTCAAACAAAGATTCAGAAATCAAGTAAAGGACTGTAAAAGCTATCCTGGGGCTGATATTTTTAGTGATCACAATCTAATTGCGATGAAATGCCAACTAAAATTTAAAAAACTAATAAAAAAGGGGGGTCGCGAAAAAACTGGGATATATCTAAATTAAAAAATAAGGAAACCCAAAAACTTTTCGAAAACGTAATGAATAAGAAACTGGAAGAAAAAACACCCACAAATAATAAAGAAGAAGAAATCGAACAAGAATGGAATGATATGAAATCAAGCCTGACTGAAACAGCCAACGAAGTCCTTAAATCAAAGAAAAACGAAATTAAAAAGCCATGGGTAACAGACGAAATACTGCAACTGATGGACGAACGAAGAAAATTTAAGAACAGAAAAGACGAAGAAGGGAAAGAAACATATAAAAAATTAAGATGGAAAGTTATAAGAGAATGTAGAAAAGCAAAAGAAAAAATGATTCAAGAAAAATGTAAAGAAGTCAACGAAAATCTAGTATTGGGAAAAGTTGATGTAGCCTATAGGGCAATAAAAAGAAATTTCCAAGAAGACAAGCCAAAAAGCAAGAACATAAGAGATAAAGGAGGCCACATTATTCTAAACGAAAACGAACAGGCAAATAGATGGAAGGAACACCTAGAAGAACTCTATGGAGAAGAAAAAACAATGAACCCAATAGAAGAAGAAGAATCTGTGGACGAAAACGAATTAGGAGACCCCATACTCAGGTCAGAATTCGAGACAGCTTTGAAGGAACTAAAAAATAATAGAGCACCCGGAATAGACAATATACAAGCTGAAATCCTAAAGAACTCTGGAGAAAAGGCACGTGACAAACTTTTTGAACTAATTAGCAAAATCTATAAATTGGGAATCATCCCAAAAGATTTCGAAAAAAAACAAAATAGTCACACTTCCCAAAAAGACAGGCGCGGATAAATGTGAAAATTTCAGGACCATTAGCCTAACCTCACATGCCTCCAAAATCCTAACCAAAATAATCCAAAGAAGAATAGAACAAAGAGTTGAAGAAAATCTGGGGGAAGACCAGTTCGGCTTTAGAAGAAACAGAGGCACCCGAGAAGCAATTCTCTCTCTTAGACTAATAATAGAAAGGGCTTTTATCAGGGAAGAATCTGTCTACATCGGATTCATAGACCTAGAAAAAGCATTCGATAACGTCAATTGGGAAATTATGTTTAAAATATTAAAACAGGCGGGAATAAAATTCAGAGAGAGAAGACTAATCTACAATCTATATCAAAACCAGACGGCAATTATAAATATTGGTGATGAACAAAGAGAAGCCAAAATAAAAAAAGGTGTAAGACAAGGATGTGTGCTGTCACCCATGATTTTCAACTTATACATAGAAGAAGCGATTAAAGAATTCAAAGACAAAATTGATACAGGTATAGAAATCCAAGGTCAAAAGATCGCTATGTTAAGATTTGCCGATGACATTGCCCTTCTAGGAAGCAATAAAAAAGAATTAGAGGACGCCTTGAATGGAATTAACCAAATCCTAATAGAAGAAATCAAAATGAAAATAAACAAGAATAAAACCAAGGTCCTAGTATGTACAAAAAAAGAACAAACGAGACAGGAATGCATCAAAATTAACCAAGAAAACCTAGAAGGAGTTAAGGAATTCCGCTACCTAGGAAGTAAAATAACATGGGATGGGAGGAGCAAAAACGAAATTAAATCAAGAATTGCCCAAGCAAAAATGGGGTTTAATTCAAAACAAAAACTACTATGCTCCTCCTCAATCAGCTTAGCAAACAGGAAGTTGCTATTGAAGACATATGTATGGAGCATAGCCATGTACGGGTGTGAAACCTGGACAATTGGAAAAGCGGAGAGAAAGAGATTGGAGGCTTTCGAAATGTGGTGCTACAGAAGAATGATGAATATCAAATGGATGGATAAAATTACAAATGAAGAAGTTCTTGGAAGAATCGGAGAAAGAAGAACCTTGTGGAAGAGTCTGAAGAAGAGAAGAGGTCAGATGATGGGGCACACACTGAGACATGGGGGACTGCTTAGGGATATCTTGGAGGGGGAGGTGGGAAAGAAAAGGGGAAGGGGAAGACCTAGATTAGAATATTTCAACCAAATAATTGGGGATATGGGATGCCAGACATTTAGAGAGGTTAAACAGCTGGCGGGGGACAGAGTCGAGTGGAGACGGATTGTTGCATCAAACCAGTCTTAGGACTGTATACTCAATGATGATGATTGTGAATAGCTGAGAGTTATACGAGCAGCCTTATCAAGGATTGCTCCAAATTTTGATCTCCTGTGGCAGACTCACGTTTCTCATTAAAAACCTTTTCATATATATCAATATAGATTTTAATAATAAATAAATATTTAATAAACATTGGTTTTTTCTTTGGAGTACCTCTAAAATTTCTTAATATGGTAGGTGAACCTACCATATTAAGAAAATGACTATACAACCATTATATCACCATCTGCTTAAAAGTCGTGTAATTTTGCTTCTTAAACGTTCTATTGGCTTAAATCGCAGCAATTCTGTTACATATGTCAAAATGGTGATTGCCGAGACTCTAATATAACCAATTTGCTACTGCGGAGCACTTATATAACAACTAAAGAACAAATTAGTTCCTTAACTTTAAAATTACACAGCTATTTTGCTAGTTGGGTGTACCTTGAACACAAAAAGTTTGCGGAACGCTGGTCCTAGAAGTATAATTAAAGATGTTTTCATTTTTTTTTCTAGTTTATGATTAGAATGCAAGTGATTAAACTTTATCGTGATTTTTTAAAAGTAACAAGAGATGTATCTGATGAAAAATCAAGAACAGAGTTAAGAGATTGGATAAGGACAGATTTTAAAAATAATAAACATCATACAGATGAGGTATGATTATTTATTTTTTTTCTATGGTATTTTATTGTAAATTTGTTAATTTTGTTTGTTTGTTTTTTTGTAGTATACAATAAAATTATTAATTCTAAATGGAACAAGATCATTAAAACAATTAAAACTAAATTTGGCTATGACTCGGTAATTTATATGTGTGTGTATTTCTATGTATGTATATTATATAATAAAAATATTTATTTATATGTTAAATAAAAATAGTAATAAATAAATACATTTTAAAATTATTTTCTTATTTAATTTTTAAACGATTATGCAAAACTAATAGATATAGTAATATAGATAGTACTCTAATTAATAAAATAAATTTAATAATAATAAAAAAAAAAAAAAATTAAAAAGATAAATAGTAGGTATCCATTAAAAAATAACGAATTAAACAACCAAGTTTAAAGAGTAGTGATATTTACATAGAGAATAGATTTCAAACCCAGAAATTTATTTGGAAGTGTCTTATACTTGGTTAAAATATAGTACCTGGAACACCGAGCATTGCTCGGTAATTTTTTGCTTTAATTAGTTCAAACTGATATATTAATAATTTAATATTCAATAAAAAATACCTCCAATTAATCAAATTGGCAAATTCTAATATATAATATTATTTGTAATGAATTATTAGTGGGATATAAAATTAAAAAACCAATTAATTATTAAAAGGAAATTGAATAAAAATCTAATTATACATTTTTATCGAGACAACCACCTCTGTGAATAATTATTTCAATTAACAAAAAACCCATCAAAAACAACTTAGCCGAAGATGAGACTGTGACAGATCGAATTATCAACCCAAAAACCCCCTAATGATAAAGTTTTCATTTAGGTTGAATTTAAGAATGTGACGGTTTTGTCAAAAATTACATGGGGTCTCGTCCAGAGGCCAAAAAGTGCGATTTTTTCATTTAGTCTGTGCCGGTGGATGGATGGATGTTCCATTTTTTCGTCCACGATTTTTTCCACACCGATTGAAATGAAATTGAAAATCTACCATCATTACTTTAACAAACTGAAGGGCTGATTAGTTTTTGGCACATATCGGTCCATAAACTTGAGTACTTTATTCCAGTACTTTTTTTTAGTTTTTTTCTAAATATCTTATTAACCCAGGTATCTTTTCTAGACATTGGAATATCCTATGAATAATCTTTCAATCTTCATAGATATTCTGGGAATTTTCTTAGAACTAAAAAAATTCGTATAGGACATTTAATTCAATTTACTAGAATATTCTTAGTTGAACATTCCTAGATTATCCACCAAAGAATATTCCCAGAAGATTCGTTTTTTTTCCGGTGCAAATATTCTAAGAATCTCCTGAGGATAATTGGAATATATATGTACCTTTAATATATTTGGTGGATATTCGTAGAATCTCTTGTGCTAGCTGGGAAATAGCTTGACCAATTTTGATGAAATTAAATATTCTAATAAAGTACCTTGGGGACCACAAAAAAAGGTTAAGTAAAGTTTTTAGTAAAATTATAATTTAAAGTACTTTACCTTAGAGTAAGATAGTACTTTTTTAAATTCTTTTAAATTTAGTCATTCGGTCGGTTAATATAGCTCATTTAACCTTGTTTGAATTTAATCTTGAGTTGTTTACCAAAAAATAATTTAGTCTTTTTAATTTTAAGCCGATTCCTTCATGTCTTCAGCAATGGTTACCAATAATAATTGAAACATCAAAAATCCAAAGTAGAATGGTTATTCCTCAAGTACCTATCAGATGGGAATCGATGGCTATTTTTTTGAATTTAAGTCAACATGGACTGCAAATAGCCAGTGATATCTGATTAATAATAAAGAAATAAACATATTAATATTTCAAATGACTTTGAATAATGTTTAGCAACGATCCGTGTTGCAGTTTATTTCTATTCATATCATATTTGGTATATCATGCTCTAGCTAGCACGGGAGCAAACTTCTATGAAAAAATAGAGTTGATAAGGATTTTCAAATTTTAAAAAAATATTCAATCAAAAAAAAAAACATAGTGGTATACTTAAAATAATTGCAATTTCAAAAATAAACATAATCATTTGTACAAATAAATAAAATTGAGATTGTGAAATTCATTCAAATACACAAGAGTAATAAAATTCAAGATTTTTTTTTCACAACTTCCAGAGAGACATGTAGTATCAATTCTAATTTATACACTATACCAAAAATTTTCATGTTCATTATAAGCTAAATCATTTCTAGCTGTATAATTTTGCTTAGGGGGTAGGAACTACAAGACATAATCACTCATATGTGTTTTAAAATGAGGTTTTATCTGGTTCTTAAAGTTTGTTTTTCCCCCCTTAAAGTATCAAATATTTATAGAGATTTTATCTTAATTATCCAATTTTGATTTGGTGTATCACGAAGAATTGATTATACTATACAATATATTATATTTTTTACATTAATGACTTTGCTTGTAGCTTATTGTCAACTTTACAATATATAAATTCGAATGTCTTTTAAACTAAATAAATTATATTTAAAAAACAATTTTTTTTTTTAGTTATTTGAATTGACATTTTTAATCTTTCTTTTGCACTCAATTCTTTCACTATCAGTCTTGACGATAGAAATATCATTATAAAAATAATAATGGAAAAATATAACAGATACAGTAGAGGAGTAATAAAAGAGAGCCTGAAATTGTGATAGCAAGCGATAACGAGTTCCTTTGAAGGTTTTCAAGGGAACTAGCAAAAAAGAGATTGACCATAGATTGTGTTATGTGCTGTCCATCCAGATAAAAACAAGGCAAAACGTTGATAAAGGCAAGGCCAGCTGATATCATTGAAATGTAACGACACATTTTCAAAATCACTTCAGGAATCACTGGCGATAAAAGGGTGAACCTATATATAAATAAATATAAGAAAAATTTTAGTTAACCTTAAGATGGGTATAAATAAAATAAAATAACCTTAAATATATACTCGAATTTATTCCATTTTCCATTAAAATATTGAAACCTTTATGTAGAATTTAAATAATTTTTATTTTATTTACACCACTTCTTATTAATTTTGTAATAAAGACACTTTCGAGGGTAGAATGGGAAGCTTCAAATTTATAAAAACTATATGAATTCACTTAAAGACGTTCCCTAATATAGCTCAGATGCAGTTCGGTCTTTCCCCTACTCTCACATGCGCAGAAATGTAAAAAAAAATTCACTGCGTCATTTTTCGGATCTGGCAACATTGCATTCTTACCGAGGCTAAAAGACAAAGGATAAAAAAAACAGTTCATGAAACACAACGAAATTCCAGATGAGAACAGTATAGTTAGGTTGAGAGAATTAGCTAAATATCTCAAATGCACCAGCTGCAGAAGTTTTTTAGATATGGAAAAATTGAGTGATTTTAGTGCGATGTTGCCAAGTCGCCATCTCTCACTTCCCATGCCATGAGAGAAAAAATTAAAAACATCAAAAGTACCTAACTTTTAACATTTTCCATACAAAACGAATACCGCTTGATACAATTATTTTAACAGGAAAATATTTGTTATATCTTCAGCTAATGATTCTCAGTTTTTCAAAATAATTTCAAGAAAATTACAATTGTTATTTAATGAAACAGTCGCTTTAACATCGATCGGTATAGGGTTCGCGTGTTAAATATGCAAATTTCAAAGGTCAATATTTACAAATATAGTGCCGCAAGGACTATTGAAGAAAATTTCTAGGTATAAATAACACTTATAAATATGTGTATTCAAAGTTTTAAAAAGATTTCAAGAAAAAAAAAAAAAAAAAAAAATCGATTTATTAGGGAACGTCCTTAATGTATCTCCATTAGCCATTGCTATTGAATTTAATATATATTTGCATGTGATGTGAAGAATCATGCTTTTACATTTGCTTAAAGTCTAACCAATAACAAGTCTTGACGAAAATCCATTACAAAGAAAAAATTTATTACAAACAAGCCATTGTTGCGAAAAATTATTTAAAACAATTTTCGGGGATGATGAATATTCAAATTTTTATTTTATAGTTGATTAAAAATAACTTAAATTTGCTTTTAAAAAATTATATTTTCTGCATTTGTGAACCGGAAGTTCTTAAGTTAGAGAGGCCAAAATTTAAGTTTCTCCGCAGTTGGGAATACCAAAAATTTTGGAAACAGAACGAATTTTCTACGACTTTCCGTTGATTTATCGTGAATATCGGAATTCAGACACAAAATCATGGTTGAAAACGAATTTTTTTAAACAGAATATGCCATTTATAAAAAAAAAGTTTCGATACTAGGGCTGGCTAGAAATAATTAATTTATAATTTTATATTATTCTATAAGTAATATAATTAATATAGAAAAGACATTACCTTGGTATATAGTCACTAATTTTGACTGTATGATAGATTTCCGATGGATGACCAATAAATATGACAAGTGGTTTTTGTGACCTCTCTATTCTTACAAGTTTAGTTATATTTCCAAGCGATGGCCTAAAATCAATTACAAATAATTAAATAGCCCAAATGATTTTCTTCTTGTTAGACTAAGAAGAGAAAGGGGGCGTTTAAAATTCGAACCTCACCAAATGGGGATAAAAAAAAAACGAAGGTCCCGCGACTGCGAAGCGACTTAGCCAACTACTAGGTAAATGGCTCAAATATTAAATATTAGTATATTTCGATTTTAAGAGAGTTTACTTGCCAAGGTAAGCGAATATTAGGCTTTTTATAAACAAAGAAGTTACAATTCTTTCTTTATGCAGGAATATTTATTAATGGCCAATAATAAATTCTTACAAGTTTAGTTATATTTCCAAGCGATGGTCTAAAATCAATTACAAATAATTAAATAGAGCAAATGATTGGCCAATAATAAATATTTCCGCATAAAGAAAGAAGTTTAACAACTTATTTGTTTATAAAAAGCCTAATATCCGGTTACCTTGGCAAGTATACTCTCTTAAAATCGTTGTATATTAAATTAATCTTGCCTGGTTTCCTTAATAACTATTAAATATTAGCTTGAATCAATCACTTTTAAGTCATCGAGAATCTTTACCAGTTTTTTTTATATATACCGTGTGAGTTTTTTATCTTGAGACAGTCTTATAACTCAAAAACAGTGCATTATTATAGAAAAATGTTTAAAATAAAAATTTGTTTATATCGAGGGGGAAACTAAAGTACGCTATTGTTTGTCGACGTAGAACAAGCTTTCAAGGGTATTTCAATGTCAAGCTCTATTTTTTAAATCGAACCCTATATTTTTCTATACGTTTCCTTAATCTACAAAAAAAAAATAAAGTAAAAAAAAAAACTGAACAACTTTCATAAGAACTATATTTTTATACGACATAAAAAATACATGAATCAATTAGATCTCAAAAAAAAATATTAATAATTATTTTTTACAATTATTTAACTTGATTATCAAATAATAATGATTAAATAAATAATTATTAAATCGAAAAGTCACAACAATGAAAATAAATGTTTATAATGATATTAAAATTCAATCATTATACACAGATTTAAGAGATTATTTTCTACATAATAGAACTATTTGAAATTCTTGAGTTTAAAAAAGTTTATTTCTCGTGTCAATCCAGTAGATAGTTATATTGTATTAAAATAATAAAAATGAAGCATTTTTTGTTGAAGACAGAATTGAAATGGTCTTATGGTGAATGTGGAAGAAGTGTTATGGGTCTACTATTGAAATGAATGCCGAGGGTTTTCCTGATAGGAAAACACCCTCACAAGCTACATTTTATCGTGTTTTAAATCTGTTAAAAAAACAGGAAATGTAAAGGCTACGAAGAAATCGAGGCCAAAATAACGGAATTGGAATTCATCCAGAAGACTTGCGCGATACACTTAGGAATGTCACAGAACAGTGGCGTAAAATTATTAAATTATTAATTATTATTAAATTATTTATTTAACAATTAAATATTTGATCATTAAGTTGAATAATTGTTAAGAATAATTATTAGCATTATTTTTGGGGAGATCTAATTGATTTAATATTTTGTTTATTTGATGTCGTATAAAACAATGATAAGAACTTCAAAGTTGTTTAGTTTTTGTTGTAGATTATGTAAACGTAAAGAAAAAAATAGGTTTCTATTTAAAAAACAGAACTTGACCTTGAAACACCCTTGAAAGCTTGTTCTACTTAGATAAACAATAGCGTATTTTAGTTTCCCTAATATAAATAAACTTTTATTTGAAACTTTTGTTTTTGAGTTATAAGACTGTCTCAAGATAAAAAACTCACCCGGTATATATAACAAGAACAATCGCCATGATAGTTCTATATGAAGGCATAAAGGGAAGAGACTGTTTTATGAACAGCCAGCGAAGCGAAAGAGGTAAGGTCGGATCTCCGATTTGCACGTCAGAATCGCTACGGACCTCCATCAGGGTTTCCCCTGACTTTGTCCTCGCCAGGCATAGTTCACCATCTTTCGGGTCCCAAACTCTGATAGCTCGCCTGGTAAGAGAAATTGAAGCCGATCTACATAGATGCCAGCCATATTTGAGCCATGTATAAGCTTAAAAGCTGAGTGGATGTTAGGCAGCATTTTGTTTGACTTGGATTTAAGTGAACGAAATTGCGAAATTCATAATCTAAAACTGTATAAATCTAGATTAATCGAAGAAGTAATTCATTCGCGCTTGTTTTGCAAGGATTAGCTTTTTCGTGGGTACATTTTAAGCCCTGTAGTTTGATAACAATACATCGATGACTTTGTCTATTATAACTTGAAGAGGTCTTCAGAAAAAAAATGTCGAAACGACGTTAATATCAATTGGTGTTGTTATCGTCTATGTTGAAAATTTTTGTTATGTGGCTGTTTTATTGGGTATACTTGGACTTGAAATAAATTGGAAGTTAAATTTTTGTTGTTACGTTTCGCAGTATATTTTTTTGCTTCCTCAGGCAATTTTTAAACTTAATCTCCTTGTAATAAATAATATATAGTTCATCAGACCATATGTCGATCACAACTAAAAGAATTGTCACAGCAAAACAAGGACATCCTTTCCTTTTTTTACTCTTTTTTAAAAAACACAATCGTCTACAACAGTGTTCCGCAAATTTTTATGTTCAAGGTACACCTACCAAATCAAGAAATTTTAGAGGTACACCAAAGAAAAAAACAATGTTTATTTAATATTTATTTATTATTATAATTAATATAATAGGAAAAGATGTTTAATGAGAAATGTGAGCCTGCTTAACTGAGCACAGGCGATCAAAATTTGGAGGAATCGTTGATAAGGCTGCTCGCATAACTCCCAGCTATGTGTAGCTGCATTATCTTAACAAAACTTGACATTTTTCCGCGACACACCATCTAATGACCATGGTATACCATGTGCCGCGGCACACACTTTGCGAAACACTGGTCTGCAAGGCTTAACCGATAACAATATTAATGAATACAATATTAAAAAAATCTTGTCAATGACAATATATTAACAGAATAATTTTAATATAATGTCATTGACAAGATTTTTTAAATTGTATGCATTAATTAATAATCTATATCGGTTAAGCCTTGTAGACGATTGAGTTTTTAAAAAAAGAGTAAAAAAGGAAAGGATGTCCTTGTTTTGCTGTGACAATTCTTTTAATTGTGATCGACATATGGTCTGATAAACTATATATTAATTATTAGGAGGAGGTTAAGTTTAAAACTTGCCCAAGGAAGCAGAAAAATATAATGCAAAACGTAGCAACATTTTAAAAAGTTAACTTCGAATTTATTTCAAGTCCAAGTATACCCAATAAACAGCCCTACATAAGTTAATATCAATAATAATATTCACCTTAAGCAATGAAGATCTGATAAACACCAATCAGAAGCTCTACAAAGTGATGGGGAGGTTTCAGCAATGAGCCTGGCAGGTAAACACGAATATTCAGGCAAATAGGCTCCCTGGTCCTCCCTTGATATATATTCAAAACAAAGATGTTTTGTATTGTCTTTATCGCAGCAGTCCACGTGACCACCTTTTAAGACGACAACTAAAAAGTATTGGATTTCATTCCGATTAAAGTTAAAGTTTTACAAGAGTTACATGAAATGTGGTGTGGATTTTGTGAGAATCAAGATTCATTAAGATAGTTGTTTCACCATATGGGAATTCTTAGGATTTTTTTGAAATTTAGCCAGATTATTTTTTAAATACTTCTGCACCGATTGGTGGCAAAACGAAATTTATGAACAATATAATTTCGGAGATATTAAATTCCAATGATAGTTTTTCAGACTCCTATACATTGCACTATATACTGGATATCGGAAAGTTTCCATACATATTTAATTATAATTAAGAAACTCTTCTTACCACTGGTATTAAAAAACTAAACCAACATTAAAAATAACTAATACATTTTTTAAGAAAAATTTAATTCATAGTTACAACACAGTTTCTGAGATAATAATGAAAAATGTATAATATAAAATGTACACTTAAAAACAAGCTGGCAACAACGCATTTATTAACCTAAAAAGTGGGTTAACTTTAGTAATTTTTTAACCGACTTCAAAAAAGGAGGAGGTTCTCAATTCGACTGATTTTTTTTTGGGTCTATGTTACCTAATATCATCGCCAATTGTGAACAGATTTTGATGATTTTTTTGCATTGGGTTCAGTCTAGTTTCCGATTGGTCCCGTTTTTTTCATTGGTATTGGACCTTTTTTGTTATGTTTGTTCAGGCATAACTTCTTTGTTTATGAACCGATTTTGATGATACTTTCTGCGTTTGGATCAGTATATCTCCAAGATAGTCAAGATACCTAACTATTTATTTATTTTATGTATGTTCAGCGAGAACTTTTTGCCACGTGGACCGATTTCGATGATTCTTTTTTTATTGGAAAAGGGGTACCTTAGGGGTGGTCCCATATTAATTTGGTCAAGTTCTGATGATATGATCAATGACGAAATAACGTAAATCTTCAATTCTTAAGAGCAAATAATCGAAATTATAATAAATAAAATCTTTTATGAAAAAAAATCTTAAAATATTCATTTAAAACCCATAAACGTTTCGAGAGAATTTCTATATTTATGAATTGAATTTTATTATCATTTTCTGATTCCTTCCCCGAATCTGTCTCTAACGAGGTGCATACAAAATATTATCTCAAGTCACTATTAAAAACATAACTAAAAAGAGAAAAATAAAAATAAATTTTATGAAAAAAAATAAAACCGACTTCAAAAAAATTAAATGCAACAAATAAAATAATAAGAACTCAAAAATCAAATAAAATACACTAAAAGGTATAAAATAATTGTCTTATTTAGTTGTAACTAAACGACGAAATATTAACATGAAATCACTTTTTGAAGTCGGTGTTAAACATATACATTTTATGAATCGAACTCGACGGATCTTACTTAGTAAGTTTGGCGGATACGTTCGCTTATATAGTTAGTTTAGCACCGACTTCAAAAAGGTGTATGGTAAAATCATGTGAGTGGCCACATCAGTTTAATTATGATGTAACCAAAATCAATTTGGCGCGGTTACGCTCTGGTAGCCTAGTGTCTGAAGAGAGAATTAGTCGAGTACGAAACTGATTCGGACAAGTGGAGGCTTGAGGATAAGAGAATAATCATATGTGGCAAGATGGTCGAGTGAAGTGTAGGGTATATGCTCTGTTTCGTTTTATTCTATCGTTTACAGTTTACTGTTTTATTATTATTTATCGATTATCGTTCCGTGTGATTAAGTGTCGTTGTTGTTGAGAGTAATCAACAACAGAATCAACAATAATTTATATATGTATATCTTACATTTAAATATCAATAAATATTTAATTTTATTATTCATTCAGAGAAATGGCTCTTTGACCAATTTTCATAGTTCAAAATATTGTTTAAATAATATCATTATTTGTTGTTTGACTTTAAATTATATAACTTCATTGATTAAAAAAATTCAAGCTTGTTAACCACATTGTCATACATATATACAAGACCCGGTTTAAATAATTATACAATTTTAAACAACAAACATTTTTTTTTTTTTTTTTTTGCCATCAAGAGCAAATAGATAACTGATGAATTTCTAAACAGTACAATGTTATAAAATGGAACATAATAAATAATTCGTCTTTGTATGGGGACCTTGTTCTATGTTTCAGAGATATCATAATGTATTTTCAAACAAAAGGATTAAACGATGGGGAGCTGAACAGGCTGTTCGAAATTCTACTGGAGGGGCTGGAAGAAAACGCTGGATTGGATAAGAAGAGGAAAATTGTAAATTCTATACTGCGTGTGCAGAAATACAAATTGCTGGAGAGGTTTCTCTCGGATAAAGAAAACCTTAGCGATGACATGTGCTTTAAATGACTTCCTATTTTCCTTGACAAGAATACAAAATGGATTGCCTTTGGACGATATATAATTGATGAAGAAATTGTGAAATCAATTTTGGAAATAATACCGAAATACTGTCCGAATATCGAAACGGTCGATTTTAGAAATTTATGGATCAAAGCTGAGAACAAAAAGAATTTCAAAACATTTCTGAAACAAACCACACAGTTAAAATCTCTTCGAGTGGAATGTGATTTGGAGAATTGTCCAATCCGTGATCTTTTGCTCAAAGAGGATTTTAACCTGCATGATGAGGATGTTAAAATTGGACTCCTAAAAATCGAATATATCGATGGACATCATTTAAATACATCACAGTGTGCCAGACTCTTGAAACTTCTACCCAATTTGAATAGTTTAGGCATAGATCAACCATTAAGTGTACTGTTACCCATTGTTGCTGACGATGATGTAATTGCCAAAAAATTATCTAACCTGCCCGAATTTTGTGATCGATTTACAAGCTTACAATCTTTAGAATGTTTTTCGAAATTTTGTCCAAAAGCTAAAAAGATATCTCTATGCTATCCACAAGAAAATGTCATTGAAAATCTGTCGAAATTTCCATTACTCACGGAAATAGTATTAATAGTTGAACGTCTGGATTCTGTTAGTGAACTCATTAGCTTACTAAACCAAATCGGAAATCAAATTAAATATTTGAGTTTAGTGAACCCTAGCCTTGACGAAATTGAACTTGGCCCAAACATTTTTGAAAAGATATGCCCCGAATTGATTAAATTAGAAATTAATAATGAAACCTTCTATATATAAGGTTGATAAAATATTAAATGCATCAATTTATGTTTCAGCTAATAGGATCACTTCAAAATCTCTTGTATCCAAGGGAGTATTTTCTCCACACGACTGAGGGGGTCACCTTACTAAATAATATATTTCTATCGTAATTAATCTTAAGTTCACTTCACTTTATTCATTCTTTTGTAATTAATTTATGATAAATAAAATCTTTATAATAAAACAATTTTTTCTCTAGTATGTAATTTTGTTTCTTTGTACACTTTTGACATTTGAGCATGGGCGTAGTTAAGGGGGTGGGAATTGCCCCCCCCCCCCCCCCCTAGAAAAATCGAGTCAAAATCTCAATAACTATTTAATAGTTTTTAAGGAATTTGGTATTGGTACTTGGTGAAACATTTTTTAAAATTATTGGATAAAAAATACTTGGTAGGTTTCACATTAAGATATAAAAAATAAAACGAATTTATTTTTTATATCTTAATGTGAAACCTACCAAGTATTTTTTATCCAATAATTTTAATACTATTTATGCTATGAGATTTTGAGTGTAAGTAAGTAACTTACATCTCTATATATAACAACGAACAAACACAACAATAAATGCAACAAATAAAATAATAAGTACTCAAAATTCAAATAAAATGGACTAAAAGGTATAAAATAATTATCTAATTTGGTTGCGACTAAACGACGAAATATTAACATGAAATCACTTTTTGAAGTCGGTGCCAAACATATACCTTTTATGAATCGCACTCGACGGATCTTACTTAGGGCCGGTTGTATGTCGCAAAGTAAATGCTTTTTACCACTAACACAGGGTAGATGGTAAATGGAGGGACTGGGATGGCCAATCAGATGCCAGGAACTGTCAGTGCGTGGCATCTGATTGGCCATCCCAATCCCTCCATTACCATCTACCCTGTGTTAGTTAGTGGTAAAAAGCATTTACTTTGCGACATACAACCGCCCTAATAGACCCGCCGAGTGAAAAAGTGATTTCATGTTAATATTTCGTCGTTTAGTCGCAACCAAATTAGATAATTATTTTATACCTTTTAGTCCATTTTATTTGATTTTTGAGTTCTTATTATTTTATTTGTTGCATTTAATTTTTTTGAAATCAGTTTTATTTTTTTTATAAAAATTATTTTGATGTTTTTTTCGCTTCAGCCATTGTCTCAACAGCTTTCAATCACTTATTAAGAACTTTTTGTTTTATAAATCTCCCTTTATAATGTATTTTAATGTCATTTCTATGATAAAAATATTCAAGCTCGGACAATGTTGCCAGATTTGTCACACGAGCACGGGATTGGCTAGTAATGGTACATAAACAGCAAAAAGTTTTGGGCTTTTGAACTATGAATCCTTATTGTCTGTTCTATATACTCTAGCATTAACTTTTTGCTAGTATTGTCGCGAAACAACTACCTTAAATCTAGAGTTGCCAGATTTAATGAGACAAAAACAATTTCTATTTAACATTTTTTTTAACTAATTTAACTAGATGATTCTAAACAAAACATCATCATCTTGACGATTTAATTTTCAAAAATTAAAATTACATTTAATCAACTTTATATTGGATAAGATTAAACGCTTTTAAATATAATAGTTTTGTTTTCTTTCTATTTTCAGGTCCGTGCCTGGCGGGTATTCATTGCGTGCGCCGCACGCAGGCGTTCAAATCGCCAGGGATTTTTTTGTTTTTTATTAGATTAAAATATGAAATTTGTAAAAAAAAATTTTTCAAATCATTTATAGTTTGTTTTTTTACAAATTTCATATTTTAATCTAATAAAAAACAAAAAAATCCCTGGCGATTTGAACGTCTGCATGCGGCGCACGTGGGCATCCGCCAGGCACGGGCCTGATCTATTTTCAAAACAAAAATGAATTTCTTTCTGGACCACCCTATATTTTACAAGAATGGAAAATTTAAACAAAAATATAAATAAAACGAAGTTTCATTAAAATAATAAGAAAAATGTATTACCTCTTTTTGATTCATCGTGTCGGTGCGCAGTTTCTGATGCGACACAAAAACCAGGACTAGATTCACGAACTGCTTTCTTAAGACAAGTTACCCAATCAATACTTGAATTCACTTCACATTCATTGATTTTGATGATTTGATCATCGGGATCTAAGCCATTGGGGCCAATTAATAAAGAGTCCTGAAAAGAATAGAAAAATATAAATTAAAAAAATGAAATATTACTATTTAACAGTGTCATAATCTATGTATACTCTTAAATTGAAAAGTTTTTGTAAAGAATTGAGTATCTATTTGAGAAAGAAAGATTGAATTTTTTTCTCAAAATCAACTTTTGATATTGAATCAATTAATTTTACGAACATGAATGTAGGTCATTTATCAAAGATTTTAATAGATATGTTTATATTGGATGTAGGAGGGTTTGTCCCCTCGGGAGTCGAACCCAAGCACTAGTACGCTTTCGGGCAACTAGTCCAGACCCTTGAGACCATCACCTCCAAACATGCAATATATAACGAAAGCCAAGTATTTTCACTCTATTCAACTCGATTGGAATAGTAAAAATTAATGCTTAACTGAAATAAAGATTCAGCATCGGACCAATGCGGAGGCAAATTTTTGTAAAGAATTGAGTATCTATTGATGTAGGAGGGTTTGAGAAAAAAAGGGTTTTTGAGAAAAAAAATTCAATCTTTCTTTCTCAAATAGATACTCAATACTTTACAAAAATTTGCCTCCGATGCTGAATCTTTATTTCAGTTAAGCATTAATTTTTACTATTCCAATCGAGTTGAATGGAGTGAAAATACTTGGCTTTCGTTATATATTGTATGTTTGGAGGTGATGGTCTCAAGGGTCTGGACTAGTTGCCCGGAAAGCGTACTAGTGCTTGGGTTCGACTCCCGAGGGGACAAAACCCTCCTACAAACAATATAAACATATCTATTAAAATCTTTGATAAATGACCTAAATTCATGCTCGTGAAAAGTTTTTGTTTTGAGAAAGTAGCCGAATTGTTGAATCATAAAGATAAACAAGGAGGTTGTCCTCTGCCTGATGCAAATAAACATACACACATATATAAATAGAATGGTGACATTTAAAAACCATCTAGAATACGCAAACAACAAAGCTGTTGACATAAACGCGATGCTCTCCCGTCTGATGACCAACTTGGGTGGGGCAAGGGCAAGTCGGAGAATTCTACTGTCGAGTATAACAAGGTCAGTGATCCTCTAAGGCGCTCCTGTTTGGGCTACAGCACTGAAGAAGTAAAGATATAGTCGGAAGATGGCCTCCGTCTGCCAGCTGGGTGGACTTAGGGTGATATCGGCATACCGCACTGTTTCCAATGAAGCAGTGGGATGCCGCCGATCGATATCGTAGCAAATGAACAAGCTAGGCTGTGGTTCGATTCCTCGGACAGCAGGTTAGTTGTTAGGACGGAATCGTTGTCAGAGTGGCAAGAGAGATGGGATCTGGACCCACAGGCTGATCCTTGACTTAAAAACTTGGGTGGATAGGAGTCAGGGTGAGGATAACTACTATCTCACCTAATTTCTGACAGGTCATGGTTGCTTCCGGGCGTATCTCCTCAGATTCAAAATAATCGAATCGCCACTATGACCGGAATGCAACGTGACTGAAGAAGCGGAGGATGTATTTTTCGTATGCCTACGTTTCCAAGAGGCTCAAAGAACCCTGTGGGAGGTATTCGGCGGGCGCGCGACTCCATTGTTAACCGCATGCTCACGGGGGAGCAGGCCTGGACCGCCATGTGTGAAGCTGTGGTCAACATTATTACCCAACTGCAGCGGACCAAAGAGGAAGAGCTATAAGCTGGAGGGCCTCTTCCCACGAAGAAATGCTTAATTGCGGTTCCGTGGGAAGGAACAAGACTGAAAGGATGGGTTAGTTTTAGGGGGTAAAAATCCCTCACTACGTCTTTGGAAGATTCCTCCCCCTATCTAAAAAAAAAATAATAATAATTTAAATAAGTATATATATTATTTATTTGTTTGAGACTATAGTTTCGAAGGCTTGGCCTTCATCATCAGTCTTTTTAATTATAAATATTAAAATGAAAGTTTTTGCCGAGAGTAGCAGAATTTTTATATATTGAAGGAGACAATAAAAGAGTGTGTCTTCTGCTGGAAGTATAAATTTTATTTATTTTTTCAATGATATTGATGTGAGAAGGAGATACACCAGAAGGTGGATCCCCTAAAGGACTGTATGGGCTGGCCCCTCCATCGTGAAAAGAACAGAGTAGAAGGAAAAGAAGCCGGGATCACGAGCCAATCTCAGAAACTTAGATACAATTCAATATCCAATTTACTAAGGTTTTAGGGGCTTCGAGCAGTGGTAAATTCGGTTAAATTTATCTCCCACTTAATTTTTATTACCAGACCCTATACTTACAGAAAAAATGTCTGGGTATAGCCGGGAATCGAACCCGAGACCTCCGGGTTGCCAGTCAGTTACTCTGACCATTACACTACGGAGGCGGACGTTTATAATATATTATATTTAACGATTATTTATAATATATTTAACGAGACTATAGTTTCGTTATAAATAAATAAAATTTATACTTCCAGCAGAAGACACACTCTTTTATTGTCTCCTTCAATTATAAATATTATTTCTCATGGGGTCAGTATCACGTGGATAATAATTAATCGTTACAAAAGGAACTAGAAATACAGATAAAGCAATTAAGACTACTCTAAACAGACAGAAACTAGAAAATAGAAAGAAAAATGTTGAAAAAAGTTTTAAAAAACGAAATGATAGCCTACTAAACTGATGGAGTGAAAGGAAAATACTTGGCTTTAATGCACCACTATTTATTGTTTTGAAAAAGTTTCACTTTTTCTTCCAATTATTATATTAATTTTTAAATAATTACTGCCGTTGAGAGTAATGTAAGACATACTTTTTTAATGTCCATTACGTGGATGCCTTCACCTAGTTGATAAAATGGATGCATGATGACAGGTATAGAGATAAAGAAGAGTAGAGCAAGAATAGCCAAGACTAGATTGTGCCAGACACCCGCGCAGAGAATTCGCAGCTGCCGATGGGGCGAGAGGGCTTCCAATTGGGCCGAATCCATACTGACATAGACAACAGGAACGATGAACATCACAACAACGCCGATCCCATTGATATGGACCCCTTCTCTAAAAAGAAATGGCTGCTCTAGAGAAAAAACTTACGATACTTTCAATTTTCTTTATTTTAAATTATATTATATTTTAAAAAATTGTAATTTTTTATTACCTTACAGCTGCGAATGCGTGTCCCATTTCATGTAAAATTGTTGATATTACAAATGTTAATGAATAGTACCCAAGATCATTCAGAGGTATATTGATACCTGGAATCTAAATAAATAAATAAATAATTTATAATTTAATTATTATCTAGTTTAGAAACTAATGAAACAATTTATCTCTAATGGATTTAAAGATTAATAGTTTTTCATTTGACCATACAGGGTATGGTACATGAAAAAACTCGTTTTTTCGAAATTTCTCAAAAATGGCTGAAACTATTTTGATTAAAAAAATTGGACGAAACCATGACGTTTTGGTCTAAAAAAGCCCTAATAAGTGAACATCGAAAAAAATTATATTTTTCGAGATAATAATTGTTTTGTCAAAATGTCTGTTAGTACGTAGTACGTTACGAAATTTTTGTGGACGTTCTGGCTCTAAAACTAATGTGAATATCAAAACGAAACTTTACATGTAGTTTTGGTGCATTGAGATTAAGAGCTGATAAGATTTTGATTGAAATCGAACCCAAAATTAGGGGAGGGGGGGAGTAATTAAATTTATGAGATTTTCAAACTAAAAAAAAAAACAACAAGAAAAATGAAATATACCATAAAATGAACCTATAATAAAAAAGAGTTAATATTTTTTCGGGGCTAAAATTGTGGGGGTTGAAAAAAATAGAACAAACTATCAATATAAATCTTAGACCCTTTAATGGAAGACGAAATTTCCCACATGCACTTAACTTTATACGACCTCATGAAAATGACTTACTATGTGAAATTGATAGTGACCAAAAGAGAGAGAGAGGGGGGGGGGGGGGGGCAAAAATATTTTCAAACAAAAATCGAAGAAAGGTGATATTTCTATAAAATAGTTTCATAATTAAAAGGAGATATTAATTTGGTAACGCATAGACTAACTCACTAACAGAATAACCGACATTTTGACAAAACAATGATTATCTCGGAAAAATATAATTTTTTTGATGTTCACTTATTAGGGCTTTTTTTTGTAGACCGAAACGTCATGGTTTCGCCCATTTTTTTTAATAAAAATAGTTTCAGCTGTTTTTGAGATATTTCGAAAAAAAACCCACTTTTTTCATGCACGATTAAAATACTTGACCATACCATGTATGGTAAAGTAAAAAATAAAGTGAGAGAGGGGTCAAAAAAACAACGAAATTAATGGATGGTCTCTTACTCTACATAATGTTTAGACACCAATGTTACTATTATCAAATAAAAGAAAAGAACCCGAATGTATTGACTAAATAAAAATTGACAAATGTTATTGAAACAGAGAAATTTAATTAATAAATAAATTTTTTCTCACCATAGGCTCAAGAACTAACACTGGTTCACCTGAAGATGATGATGATGACCCGTCAGAATTGATTGTGCTTCTAGACCAGAGATCAATTAATGATTTCACAACAATAATAAAAGAAATGGGTAAAAGAAGAAGTGTACAAAGAAAGCCTAAATAAAACCAGGATTTCAGAAGTTTTGGCCGACACATTCCCCATTTTTGTAGACATCGATTAAATGCTGTTGTATACCAGGATATACGAAAAATTTCTATACTCAATCCAGTATTTTTGAGAAAATATATATACGGGAAATTTGAGCATGTCTTGAAAAGAAAAAAAAACAGAAATAAATTAGAATAAAGAAATTAGTTAAGTGTCTTTGAATTTCCAACGGTTAGGATGTTTAAAAACTGAATAATTTCATGAGTTTCCTATATTTGATTCATTCGCGAATCGAATGCAGGGGATTTTGTCAGATATTAAATAATAATAATATCTGAATTTATATATTTCTGTGTAAGAAATGATGAATTTTTAAATAGTTTTCTAATTGATATATTAAATAATAATTAATATACCAAAGAGAGTTGATTTTGACCGCGTTTTTAAACAAGATATGTATATATCGCTAGACTACTTCTGGTTGAGGCTATTGGAGTCAGCTAAATCTTAAGTCTGGACCAAGAGAAATGAAAAAGATATGATCCATCTAGGTATGATCCAGCATCATTTCGCGATTAGCCCGCATGACGCTTTTTACCAAACACGGATATGGATCACCTAGTGCAGGGGTCGGCAACCTTTTGAGACGGAAAAGTCAAAAGTTACAATTTACAAAATTTCCCAGTTTTTAAAGAGCCACTAACATATTTAATTCAATATTATGGTATTTGGTTAGGATTACATACATATAAATATGATTTTTGATTTAAAATAAAGCCACATCTTCACATTGAAATAGCCGCATGTGGCTCGCGAGCCACGGGTTGCCGTCCCTGACCTAGTGGATTTGTAATCTGAGATAATATATTTTTATTAATATTGATTCATTCATATATAACATCTGAGATCACAAATCCACTAGGTGATTCTCTTTGGTATATTAATTATTATTTAATATTTCAATTAGAAAACTAATTTCAGATTATATTAATTTTTTATGAAATATTCTCATCCCAGAGAGGGTGAAAACGTTAGCAAAATGTAAATTAAATTTTATTTCAATATTATTTAATACTGGCTGCAAATAAATACCGACCATTATACCTGAATTTAAAATTAAAAATAATATTAATATATATTGATTTTAACTAAAGGAAAAAGTTTCTGAAAAACACTCAGGTATTACACAAAATCATATCACAAACAAATTATTTTTTAGAAACATTTATTTTACAAAAAATTAGAAATTATTTCAATTCAATCTGCTATAAAACATAAAGGTGGGGCATTCCAGGCCAAATCGGACGTGTGAAAAATTTCAATTTTTGACATTTTTTAGTACCCATCAAAAAACTCTTCCTGGTTAATTTTGAAATTTTTTTGATCGCAGCTTTAAAAGATATCGAATTTCGGTTTTTCGCTCAAAACTACTTCAAAATTCTCTCAAGCGATATGTGAGAAATAATTTGCCGCATAACACAACTGGAATGGGTCCTGTCCACAAAACTTTTGAGACCTTTCTACCTGTGCTCAGTATACATTTACCTAAACGGATTTGGACGTGGCTTAAATAATATTTTCTTAAAATTCATGATTTTAAAACTAAATTTAATTTTCTGGCCGGGAAGTTATAAGTCCGTCCCTCGAGCTTGAGCGCCGTGGTGTTTGCACCATATGAACCACCCTGTAGCAGAGCCGTCAAGATGGCCCATCTTTATGAGGTATGAGACCCTAGGCCCAGGTATCGATGAGGCCCTTAGTAAAACGAGCTCTGCAATAGTCAATTTTCTTAGTCACTCAATGTTTTTTTTTTTAATGGAGAGGTGGGGAGAATCCTTCATCGTTTATAGGTATGCCCTGAAGCAACCATGCCCACTTAGGAACTGTGTCGAAAGAAGTCGACTTTTCCGTGACTTCTGCCCACCCATCTATCAATTTGTGGTATGAGCCTATGTGTCCACCTTCGTTTTTCGGAAGTGGTCCACCGGCTTTGCCATTCAGCGATGGAATCAAAGGGCGGATCCAGGAATTTTTTATGGGGGAGGCGAATGTATATAAGGGGGGGGGGGTCAGAGACGCCCCCCCCCCACACACACACGCACACATAAAACTTTATTTTAAATTTTAAAATGTAATGGGTTTTTTTTACAAATTTCATATCTCATATTTTAAGTTCATTAAAATAAAATAAAATAAAAAAAAATTGTTATAAATTCCCTGTCGATTTGGCCGCCGTTTTTTGGCCTCTGCGTGCGACGCACGTGTTGCACTCCCGCCAGGCACGGGCCTGAAAGAGGGGGGGGGGCGATCGCCCTCTCCGCCCTTGGATGGAATCATCCCTAATCTCATTTAAGGCTCCATTCCTAGCGGGATAGCTCCTACATCGCTCATTTGCCAAGATGGAAATCGGCACCATTCCCGCAATCACGCAAACTGCGTCGTAGGTACGAGACGTTACGGAATGCGGCCGCAACTCTTAATAGTGATGAGCGGTACACTGTCTCAATTTTCCGGGCCAGTGCTTTGACCTGCAGTGCATCAGCCCAAGTGGGGGCACCGTATAGCATAACCGGTGCAACAATGTCGGCCATCAGAGATCTACTATTTTGTCTAGGGCCTCCAATGTTCGGTATTATCCGAGCTAGTGCCAAGCCTACCCCAGAGCCCTTATTACTGCAGTATTCTATATGTTGCCTGAACGATAGCTTGTCATCAATTTTTAACTCTAGATACTTGATCCAAGGTTTCGAATTTATCTCTTCATGTCCTACCCTTATGGTAATCGGTTCCCTAATCTTACGGCTTGAGATCAAGACCACCTCAGTTTTGTGTGCTGCCAGTCACTCACTGTGTCTGTATGTATGTGTATGGGGTAGATGGGTTTAGAATTTATGGCCGGTTGCTGAATTTCATATCAGAGTCTCGCTATGTATGGGGTTCTGTAGGTTTGGGGGGTTAATGTTAATTGTTGAGTTTTTATCGGCAACTCATTAGATATGGACTTGGGTTTAGCCGGGGGCCCCTAACATGCCTGGGGCTCTAGGCCCCGGCCTATGAGACCTTTGCGTGAAGACGACCCTGCCCTGTAGGCACGGCCCTGCCTTTTTATAAGAATTTTTAAAAGTACAAAACGGGACGAGTATCATACCATATTGTTTTGTTCGGTTATTGTATATATAAGTAAAATTGATATTATTTCTCACCACCTTGGGGCTCCAAGGTTCCTTCATCTGACACTGGGGCTGTGCCAGGAATTTGGAAACACCAGAACGAACTCTGGGTTGTTCTTTTGGTTGGCTCATATATCTACCTATTATCAATTGTTCTGTATTTCCTTTTGTATCTGCTCTACGAGGCATCTACCTCAGAGGATTGTTCAATAATAAATAAATAAACATAGAGATACATGCATAGAGTTTAGAACTAATATAGAGTTCATGGGAGACCTAAACCAGAAGACATTCACCTTGTATATAATTAATTTAAATCGACATAAAACATTTCAGGGCCTGAATTTCTTAACTAAATATCCAAATATGATCAGTATTTTTTTTAATCACTAGATAAATAAATAATATTAAGAATTAGGAATCGAAACGACAAGTGCATGAATAAGACAATATTTCTAAAAAATATAATTAAAATGGATTTACCAGAAATTATTCAGCTTTTAAAAAATGTTCTATTTATTTCGATGATTAAGTAATATATTTTTATTTTTTATTAATCTCTAAATGCATTTACCTTGAAAAGAATATCAAAAAAGAAGAGAACACAATATATAATTGCAATTGCAAATAAGATATTTAGTGAGTCCATATTTTTGAAAATAATATTTAATTGACAAATAATATATTTGACGAATATTTGATAATCATTTTTGTCATTTTGTCAAGATTTGAAGGATGGCGTTTTAAAATTCTCGGAAAACAAACAAGGGATGCCAACCTAACCAGCCAGTCAGCTAAGACATTCAATATTCAATATTTTTAAAACAAATCATTATAATTCTAAAATAATTAATAATAATAATTGTATTTTGAACATTTTTATTATTTCTTTATTATTATTTTAATTTTTTAATTGATTCTTTTCAAGAAATGTGTTTGTTCATTTTCCCCCAAAATACGGCGCAAAAATTTAGTTTTAATTTTATAATCTATTGTCTTCTACTTGGAAATGGAAGTGGAAATAGGTGTACACGATTTTAGGTCGCCGTTCACCCCTCGATAAATAATAAAATGTTTTTTTGCCTTTCTCGGCTTTAACCGAGGGGTGAACCACGATTGGAATTAGGTGTACACTTCTTTGGAATTCATTAGATAATGACCCTTCATTCTATTGTCTTCTACTTGGAAATGAAAGTGGAAGTGGAAGTAGGTGTACACGATTTTAGGTCGCTGTTTACCCCTCGGCTTTAACCATTAGCCATTTTACGATACTTTATATTAATTAATTTTTTCTCAATTATGTAGGGATCAGATTAAAGTAGGTTTGTAGCGAGTCGGGCTTGAACACGAGCTATCTTGATTATAAGGCATATTATATATATATAAGTTACCCACTCGTAAGCTATTTACGCTCCTTCTCAAACTTTACAAGGTCTCAACTCGTTCATATTTCTAAAATGGCTTATATCTCTCCAAACTGAATGCAATTCAGAACTGCATAGTAGACTAATAAATTATTCGATCCTTACCGAATCCTTTGACTCGCCCGTCCATTGTAGAAGCATATACACTCTTTCCCTAATTAATAGATACTATGGCATTGGCATGTCCTCCGATAAGATTCCCGACACCCCGATTTAATTGGATAAGTACCGAACCAGTTAACTTAAATACGTTTATCCCTATGACTTCTAGGGTCTGGAACTCTAATGTCTTCCTAGATTTTCAACCTTTATCCTTTAAGCCTGCACAGACATATTTGTCTCCCTTCATTTTCCATAACTCGCTTCTACAAGTAGCAGTATAATTATTTTAGAAAATTTTTATTAAATCAGTATTAATTAATTCAAAATGTAGTTATCTTTATTTTGTTTTAATAGAATAATTTAGTATATTTATAATGAAACGACATGGTCCTTGCATACCCTCCCCTCCAAAATCATCTATCAGACACGAAATGTAAATTTAATCTATTTAAAAAAAATATTTTAAAATTGTAATTAATATTACATTCCAATATATTCTATTATATTTATAGTAATAGAATAAACACCCACATTATTTTTTTATAAAATTGATATATAGTAAAACCTAGTTTTAGCTCTTTTTCGATTATGGCTGATTCTATATAAAGCGGTCCGAATCCTAAAAACGCTCTAAACTTGGCAAGAAAAAAATATATATTTATATATTTATATTAGAGTATCCGTTATTTTGGCAAAGTAAAAATTTCGAATCCTGAAAATCTATTAAATGTTAAAAAAATACACTGGGCACAGATTAGAACTATGTATTTGTATACCATTAAGCGATTAAGTCACACCATCAAGAGGATAAATTTTAAATGGGGAATAACAAGTGTTTAGTTATTAAAATTTTGTTAGAAAAAATTATTAAAATTGTCCAACGACAGTGTGTCAATTCCGTCTCCAATATAGTTTTAGTATTTAACTTGACTCACGCCATCACTGAAGTGGTCAAGAGAGAAACTATTATCAGTTGGTGAGTTGGTTTGTTAATAGCAACCAGGGGTGTTAATTTTATTCAAATGGTAACACAGAAAAATGACTTCATAAAGGTAGTGATTAATTATGTCGCCCCCCCCCCCCCCCCCCAAGCATTGGAGATCAATATTTTTTATATGTTTATTTTTTTTTATTTTTTTTTATAACATTAAATTTTAAAATTGAAGAAAATAAAGTTTTATGTGTGGGGGGGGGGGGGCGCCGAGATCAAAAGTAGACCCCCCCCAAATCAGAGGTCTGGATCCGCGCCTGCGTTCATAAGTATCATTTCCGTCCCTGCGATAACAAGTCATATAAACATATTTATTAAAAAAAACTTTCTAGTATTGTTAGTGAATTGTAACCTTCTATATTTTTAAGCTAGTCTCTGCTAATATTACCAAATCAAAATTCTCTAATGTCAATTCCGCCCCCTTGATTGTCACACCTGAATGGGAAAAATCATAAAAAAATTGAAAAATATTTATTAATTCATGACGATTATTAGAAATTGGTCTATAGATAGTTGAGTCTCAAAACTACATATATTATTATTGTTGGGGTGCAATAAAGTTATATTTTCAAATTTTTAGGTAAAAAAATGCAAAATAAGTTGGATTTACTTATAGGATATACGTAGTCAAAATAAATTTCTTCGTAAATTATCCTTTAGGTTTTAGGCTATTCATTCTAAATGATTCCTCTTCATATGTCTTCTGTTTGCAGTCTCGGTTCAACCTTCCTGACCTTGATAGGAGACGTGATTATTTTGATGTGGCTTTTGTTTACAAATTATTGAATAGCCAGATAGATAGTATTTTCTTACTATCCCAACTACAAATAAATGTTCCATGTCGCAGTTTAAGATCGTATAACATGTTTTATATTGACTACCCGAGATCAAACTATATGATTAATGACTTCCTCCCTAAACTGAATGATAAATATATGTAATGTGGTGTGCAGTGGCCCTTAGGGGCACGTGTCTGATGAAAGGATTTGATGAAATATTTTAAGGATAATGGATAAATTAGAATATGGTATTTGTTACTGTGAAAGGACGGAACGTGAAGATTTTAAGGCCAATTATATGAAAATATAAAAGAAAAAATATTAACTTTAAATAAATTTTATCTTTTTTTTTAAAATATTGTAAATAAATTTTCAAATTTTACACAGTTTAAAATTTTTAAGCCCCAATTGGGGAGTAAAGAAAAATCAATAAAATAAATAAAAAATAAAGATATTATACAATAAAAAAATAAATATCGTATAGATTGAAATATAGGGTAAAGAAACTTACTCTTCCATGCTTTAAAATATATATATATATGTACATATTTAGAATATTTCTTTAATTAGTGATTCAATATATGAAGCATTTCTTGCTTCACAAAATGTTAAATTTTTACGAAATAGTATTGGGCAATCCCAACTATCACAGTGGTTTCTTCCTTCAATTCCACAACACGAATCACAAATCTAATGAAGAAAAAATAAATTTCATAATCATTATTATATTCCTTCTTTGATATGGGACGTATAAGATAATTATTATTATAATTTCCGTCCATAATTTGTATTAATTTGAAAGTTTATAATAGGAAAATAAGGACAATTTTTTATTTATCATCCAACGTTTCGTCGACTTTGCCGACTTCTTCAGGGCTTGAAATTGCCACACATTAGTCTAAATTTTCTTGTTATCTTTGTTACCATTGAAGACCATCAGAAACACAAATTTCAAAAAACATTCGGCACATTCACATAAACAAATTTTCTTTCTTTTCTTTTTATATTAACACAATTACATTAGATATAAAACAGAAATTATATATAAAGAATGAGGCAACAATCTTTTTGAAAAACAGAATAGAATGGTATATCACTCGCATCCATAATAAGTATTAATTAAAACAGGTATAGCAGGGAATTGGACAATAAATTAAAAAAAACAGAGTTTTTATTAAATGGGCCAGACGTTTCGTAGATTTATTTCAACTTCCCCAGTGGCTAGAATGATAAAATAGTTAATCAGAAAAAATTTATAAATACATTGATTAAAAATTAATTTAAAAACTTTATAACTTTCTTTTTTTTTTTAATTTATTTGTAATCAATGTATTTATAAATTTTTTCTGATTTCCTATTTTATCATTCTAGCCACTGATGAGGAAGTCGAAATAAATCGACGAAACGTCTGGCTTATTTAATAAAAACTCTGTTTTTTTATTTATTGTCCAATTCCTGCTATTCCTGTTTTAATTAACAGAATATAATCTTTTTTCAACTCGGCAAAACAAAAACTTTTCAATTTTTCAATCTAATGTAATTGTTGAATATAAAAAGAAAAGAAAGAAAAATTGTTTATGTGAATGTGCCGAATGTTTTTTGAAATTTGTTTTTCTGATGGTCTTCAATGGTAACAAAGATAACAAGAAATAACTTTTAAGGAGTTCGGTGTTGGTTCTAGGTGAAACATTTTAATATAATTGTTACTTGTAAAACTATTTTTCCAATATATAATCAGTTTTCTTAGACTCCTGATGATGGGCTAACCCCGAAATATATCGAATTCAAAACTCAATTTTGTTTTATTTCTTTTTTGTGAAACCTACCTCGTATCTTACTCAAGTTTTATTAATATAACAAGAAAATTTAGACGAATGTATGGCATGACTATTTGAAGCCCTGAAGAAGTCGGCAAAGTTGACGAAACGTTGGCTGATGAATAAAAAAGTCAGACATAAAAACTTGTCCTTATTTTCCTATTATAAACTTTCAAAGTATAAGATAATATATTATTAATAATAATACCTGATTGATATGATCCAACCGTCTTTGTGCTTTTCGCGCTTCATCTACAATATTGTACGTTGTAGTTTGCGGATCGCGAATGCAATTCGTGCAGAAAGAACGTGTCTCTCTCCCTTGGCCGACATTCTCGCCACACTTGAGGCAATTCATGTTAATAAAAAACTGGGAGAGAGTAGCGCGTGGGCGGCGCTCTTTGGCATTGGTTGCGACTAAATTCTTGGGCACCCCGACGGCTGCCATATTTGGCCGAGGCAGTTCGGAAAACCATTGATGTACATCTGCACCTATTAACGCTAAACTTCGCTCGAGAGGTGGCAAAATATGTTTAGAAAAATAATAAGGAAGATTAATTCGATAGGCTGCTTCCGGATCAAGAAGTTCACCCGGCGAACGGACTAGATTGACAAGTAACGCGCCCGGCTGGCCATAGACGATTACATATGGAACACGATCGCCTGATCGAGGTACGCTACGTGGATCAATTGCATATGAACGTCTGTAAAATTCAAAAAAAAATTGTCATTTTAAGGTAGTTGTTGCGCGACAATACTAGCAAAAAGTTAATGATAGAGTATATAGAACAGACAATAAGGATTCATAATTCATAAGCCCAAAACTTTTTGCTGTTTATGTACCACCACTAGCCAATCCCGTGCTCGTTTAACAAATCTGGCAACACTGTCCGAGCTTGTATATATTTTATCATAGAAATGACAGATGAAATACATTATTAAGGTCGATTTATTAAACAAAAAGTTTCTTAATAAGCGATTGAAAGCTGTTGCGACAATGGCTGAAGCGAAAAAACGTCAAAAAAGTACTAAAGTTAATCCACTTTTTAGGTTAAATATATACGTTGTTGCCAGCTTGTTTTTAGTGTAAATTTGTCATTATACATTTTTCATTATTTATTAATTATTATCTCAGAAACTGTGTTGTAACTTTGAATTAGAATTTTCTTGAAAAATGTATTAGTTATTGTTTAATGTTGGTTTAGTTTTTTTATATGAATGGTAAGAAGGATTTCTTAATTATAATTTAAATATGTATGTAAACTTTTCGATATCCCGTATAGTGAAAAATATATAAGAGTCTGAAAAACTCTATCTTTGGAATTTAATATCTCCTGAACTATATTGTTCATAAATTTCGTTTTGCCACCAATCGATGCAGAAGTATTTAAATAATAATCTATCTAAATTTCAAAAAAATCCTAAGAAAACCCATATGGTGAAACAACTACCTTAAAATTGTGGATTATATTTCTAATAAATTTAATGCAGGAATACATTTTTTTATTTTTTTAAAACTACACTCAACAGCAAAAAAAAACCGGACACGTGATAATTTTTTGATAAAATGAATTATAATAAATTTTCTCATAAAATAACCGAACCAAAATAGCTATATTGAATAATAATAGACATAATTTAAAATGTTAAATCTTTTGATTAATTCATGGAAACTAATATTATATCGAAAATAAATAAACTGCAACGGATCGTTGCTAAAATTTATCCAAATTCATTTGAAATATTAATATGTTTATTCCTTTATTATTAATCAGATATCACTTGCAATTTGCAGTTCATGTTGACTTTAATTCAAAAATAATGATCTCATTTAATAGTCGAGGAATAACCATTTTATATTGGATTTTTGACATTTCGGTTATTATTGGTAACCATTGCTGAAGACATGGAGGAATCGACTTAAAATCAAAAATAGCGATTGATTATCATCTATTACTTGAGGAATAATAATTCTACATTAGATTTTTGACGCTTCGATTATTATTGGTAACCATTGCTGAAGACATGGAGGAATCGACTTAAAATCAAAAATACCGATTGATTCTCATCTATTACATGGGGAATAATAATTCTACATTAGATTTGTGACCCTTCGATTATTATTGGTAACCATTGCTGAAGACATGGAGGAATCGACTTAAAATCAAAAATAACGATCGATTCTTATCTAATAATAGAGGAATAACCTTATTGCATTCCATTTTTGATTTTTTGACTATTAATGGCAACCTCTACTGAAAACGTGGAAGAATCGACTTAAAATCAAAAAGACTAAATTCTTTTATGGCAAAACATCAAAAATGGAATGCAATAAGGTTATTCCTCTAGTATTAGATAAGAATCGATCGTTATTTTTGATTTTAAGTCGATTCCTCCATGTCTTCAGCAATGGTTACCAATAAAAACCGAAACGTCAAAAATCCAATATAGAATGGTTATTCCTCAAGTACTAGATGAGAATCAATCGCTATATTACTATTAAATACTTATACAAAACATAATTTATACCTTGCAAGTTCAAGCGCCGGTACAGATGCATTTCTACTATAACCATTAAATCCACGAAATTCTTTTGCAAATATAAAATCTTGCATGTTTGATCGGCCACTGAGAATCTTTTTTAACTGATATTGCACATAACTTTTTATTTGACTAGCATCAAACGTATCAAATAAAATATGTAAAGCTTTCTCTAAAATCTAAAAAGAAAAAATAATAATAACAAATAGGAAAATTTTACAAGCATTTTTTTAATTTATATTATAATTGTCGATGTATGCCCTATGTCCGTTTTCGGATGGAAAGCAGTGAGGTTTTGCTTTATTTATTGGTCCAATGGAAGTTGATTTGACGTTTTTGATTTACTTTATTTAGGTTTATTTCAAAGAAGAGGTAAATGAAAATTCTGTTGTAATATGAAAATAATTAATATTATTTTATCAATTTCCCTTTCGATTGAAAATTATGTCAATAGAACATAATTAATCAATGATGTAAGCTGTGGCATACAAAATTAGGGTTCACAATTATATATAATATTTTATATACGGTTTTCCATTAAGGATGCTCGAACTTTAAATTTAAATAAAAAAAGTTGTGTATGAGATATCATTAATTTTTTTATTTGAAAGACTATAATATGCTTAGATTTATGTATGGAATATAATATCTGCTTATCAGCCAAATGGCGGCCGCCGCTTCGATGGGTCCAATTCTCGATGATCCGACCGCATAAATCGGGCCCGATATCATTAATGGAATTTGATTTGTTGTCTTTTAAGGCATCAATCGTCTGCGGCTTATTTGCATAAACTCGTGGTTTAACATAGCCTCACAGGAAAAAGTCTAATAGCGTTAAATCACACGATCTCGACAGTTGACGTCGCCGCGCCGAAAAGCAAGATAACCATACCGTCGAATTTGTCGTGCAGAAGATTTATTGTTGCATGCGCTGTGTGGCATGTGGCTCCGTCTTGTTGGAACCACATGTCTATGATATCCATATTTTCCAATTTAAGCCACAAAAAATTGGTTATCATCGACCTGTACCTCTACCCGGTGACAGTTATGGATGGTGGCGTCTGCTTCATTTTGGAAAAAGTACGGGTCAATGACGCTGCCGGACCAAAATCCACACCAAATAGTGACTTTTTCTGGATGCATTTGCAACTGATGGGTCTCAAGTGGAATGTTATCTGCCCAAATGGGACAAATGGACCGAGATCGTGTGATTTAACGCCATTAGACTTTTTTTGTGGGGCTATGTTAAATCACGAGTCTATGCGAATATTATATTCCATACATAAATGTAAGCATATAGTCTTTAAAATAAAAAAATAAAATTAATGATATCTCATACAGAACTTTTTTATTTAAATTTAAAGTTCGAGCGTCTTTAATGGAAAACCCTATATGTAGGCTTATTTGCTTCAAGCAGCGAACATCCTCTTTAATTTACTTTTATGGGGGGGTCAGATAGGCTAGGCGGTAGCATGACAGCGAGCTAACCAGGGGACCCGGGTTCGAATCCGACTCGAGGCATCCAGCTAAAATCTGACCCCGGGAGTAGAGACAAATTTGAAAAATAAATATATAGTATCGTAAAGTGGCTTATGGCTAAAAAGGCCGAAAAGCCCAAAAAAAAAAAAAAAAAAAATTTACTTTTATAAAAGACAAATGCCGATAATAGAAGGGTTAAAATCTCTATGGAAAATCAAGAAAAATGATCAACTAGTAAATGCGAGGTGTTATGGATTATTTTCATTATTTCAGAAGGGTTGTTTCTCCCCTTCGGAAAATGAACCCGAATAGGAAAAAATTTCCGAACTTTAGTTATAACAGGAAAACTGTAAGGAGATTTTCCTAAGTTTTATTTATTTGTAAGTTAACATGTTCATCGACTAAATTCTTGAATTGTATGAGCCTGTTAAAGCCAAAGTGGTGCAAATCCATTATGATTACCTTTGTGGCAACAGGACATCCGTCTCTCCGGACAGTTTCAATACCTTTAGAGTCAAAGGTTGGTTTTTCTTGATCGGGAGTCTCATAGCTATATCCAACATATTTCTTCATTGTCTATTTAAAACAAAAATAATTTTTTTTTTAATTATAATTAAAATATATATTTAGAGAAGATTAAAATAAAAAATTTACCTGTAGAATAAGAGGTTGATAGACTTTTTCCAATTTCAATAAAATAGGTTTCGGATTATCATTAGTGACTGCGTCGGCAATCTCTTGGCCAATTTCGAATGCTTGTTTGACAGTGCGACCCGGACAAGAGACAAATAGCGAGTCTGTATCACCGTAAATTACTTTGGCACGCCATTCTTTATTTTTATTTACTAGTTCAATTGCACGTTCTAAAGTTTCACGGGCTTTAGAAACTATTGAATCACCAATCTAAAAAATAGTAAAATTACAATTTTAATATATATATTTTTTTTGTCTCTACTAAATTTATTCAAATCTTTTTTTATTTTTAATTTAAATTATTTTGTTTCCCATATTTATTTATAAATTTTAATTAAAAATATTTTTTGACCCGAAATATTATAATTTTATATTTCCAAAGCCTTTTTGATATTAAATTATATTTTATCATCCCTCAAAGACAGCTCCCGAGGTAGGTATAGATACCAAAACTTCAGTGATAATATTAGCTCCATAGATGATCTATTCATCTAATCAGTATTAACTAGAAAATCTAAAAGTATCGACTTAGATGGAAAATCAAGAAATTGCTAATTTTTTCATAAATATGATTAATTTTTCTTTTATACTAAAATTGTTCTAAGGCCCTTAGGATGTTTAAAAGACTCGAACTCAGATTTCGAAAATTAAGCAATATGTGGCCCAGTTAGTTCTTGGATGCGATCTTCAAAGACACTGAATGCTGAAAATATTGTGCCTCTGAGCAGGTCGAATAATAAAGATTTATTTATTTATTTATTTTATATATATAAAGCGAAATACCACTCACTCACTCAAAAACTACTAGACCTACGGGCTTGGAATTTGGAATAGAGGTACTTTATACGGCCTAGATGTCAGCTAAGAAGGGATTTTACCAAAATCCACCTCTAAGAGGGTAAAATGGGGGTTAAATTAATTAAAGATCTTTGATTGGCTGATTTTGTTGCCATGTTTTTGTTTACTCAAATTCTTTTTTTCTTTAATGATGAAATTATATAAAAATTAAAAACATGAAGAATAACCATTCTACATTGGATTTTGGATTTTTCGGTTATTATTGGTAGCCATTGATGAAGACATGGAGGAATGGAGTCAAAAAAATGAAAATTCTAGCCCTTTGGACCAAACTCAACCAAATTTTGTATATCTACATATACTGTGGGCATCCAAAAGGCTAGAAATGCAAAAACTAACTACCCAAAATGGAGGGGGGGGGAATGAAAATGCTAGCCCTTTGGCCAAACTCAACCAAATTTTGTATACATGATCTGTAGACAAGGGGGAGTGGGGTTGGAGAGAGGGTCGTTGGGGTGGAGGGGGTGGGTCCAGGGGGGTGAGAAGGTCCGTGGGATTGAGGGGGCGTGGGTCAAAGGGTGGGGGGTCCTTAGCCAGCAAGAAGGCCACCAAAGGTCCGGAACGAGACGCCCCCGCCAAGGGCTAGATGTTGCCCGGAACGAAGCTACGGGCGACAGCTAGTATGTCATATATGATCAAAAATGGATTTAGCAGGTTTACACTCTAAGGCGGCGATATGTATGAAAACTCTTGATCTGCAATTCGATATTTGCCTGCGCTCGCATGGGACTCAATAATTGGAAATTTCTCAGGGTTTGTTCCAATTTTTAAATGCTATGTTCAAATAAATTTGCGAAAAAGTTAAATTAATAAATAAACTAAATTTTGCTAAGCGAATAGTCGACGACATTCATGAAAAAGACTAACTTCCTTAATAAAATATTTTTATAGAATTTGATAAAAAAAAAAAATTACTTATACTTAATATACAGGGTGCTTCAAAAAAATGTATACACACTTTGAACTTCCATAGAAAATTTATTTACCGTTCTACAAAGTTAAATTTCAGGAAAATAGAAAGCTGAAAGTCCAATGTAAATGAAACATAAATAACAAATGTTAATACTGTTCAAATTGGTGACCTGCAGCATCAATACAATTCTGAGTACGAGTCACCACTGATTCTGTACATCGTATCAAAACGTCCAATGAGATTTCTCTACACACTGCTTGAATCTCATTCCAAAGAATGTCTAGGTTACGTGGTTTACGTTTGTACACCTCATCTTTTACTGTGCCCCACAAGAAGAAATCCAGTGGTGTAAGGTCTGGAGAGCGTGCTGGAAACTCGATTGGCCCCCTGCGTCCTATCCACTGGCCCGACAAATTTTGATCCAGGTAAGCTCGTACGTCCCTGTGATAGTGCGGCGGGGCACCATCTTGTTGAAAATAAAAATCATCATTACCGGACGTACGAGCTTACCTGGATCAAAATTTGTCGGGCCAGTGGATAGGACGCAGGGGGCCAATCGAGTTTCCAGCACGCTCTCCAGACCTTACACCACTGGATTTCTTCTTGTGGGGCACAGTAAAAGATGAGGTGTACAAACGTAAACCACGTAACCTAGACATTCTTTGGAATGAGATTCAAGCAGTGTGTAGAGAAATCTCATTGGACGTTTTGATACGATGTACAGAATCAGTGGTGACTCGTACTCAGAATTGTATTGATGCTGCAGGTCACCAATTTGAACAGTATTAACATTTGTTATTTATGTTTCATTTACATTGGACTTTCAGCTTTCTATTTTCCTGAAATTTAACTTTGTAGAACGGTAAATAAATTTTCTATGGAAGTTCAAAGTGTGTATACATTTTTTTGAAGCACCCTGTATTTTGTCTTTCGGCATGTTTTTGCTTTAAGAACTTCTATGATTGATTAATTTATATAAAAAAGGGAATAAAGTAATCAGAGATTTTGTCAGATACAAACCTCAACACATGGCATTCTTCCGGAAAAATTGGCAGCAGTATAGCCATAAGTAACATTAGCAATTAATTTCAAACCCAACTGACGAGCATGTAAGGTTCTCTTCAAGTTTTTTTATCTTTATTTGCTTTCAAAGAGTTTTTCACCTTAAAAGAAAAAAGAAAATATATTAATAACAAAAATATAATTCAATTTAAAATGAAAATTTACGAGTCTCATGTTTAAAAAGAAAAAACAAATGAAATATGTACATATACATACATTTACCTCAACAACAACAAAAAACCGGACACTTGATAATTTTTTATTCTTTTTTTGATAAAATAAATTTTCTCTTAAAATAACCGAACCAAAATATATTCAATAATAATAGACATAATTTAAAATCTTAACACTTTCGATTAATTCATGGAAACTTAATATTATATCGAAAATAAAAAAAAATAATAATTTTTAAGAAAAAAATAAAAAGCGACTTCAAAAAATTAAATGCAACAAATAAAATACACTAAAAGGTATAAAATAATTATTATCTTATTTAGTTACAACTAAACGACGAAATATTAACATGAAATTACTTTTTGAAGTCGGTGCCAAACTAACTATACCTATAAGCGAGCATACCCTCCAAACGTACTAAGATCCGTCGAGTGCGATTCATAAAATGTATATGTTTGGCACCAACTTCAAAAAGTAATTTCATGTTAATATTTCGTCGTTTAGTTGTAACTAAATAAGATAATAATTATTTTATACCTTTTAGTGTATTTTATTTGTTGCATTTAATTTTTGAAGTCGGTTTTTATTTTTTCTTAAAAATTATTTTTATTTTTCTCTTTTTAGTGATGTTATTAATAGTGATCATATCATCAGAACTTGACCAAATTAATATGACACCATCCCTAAGACACCCCCTATCGGATAAAAAAAGAACCATCGAAATCGGTTCATAAACAAAGAGGTTAGGTCTAAACAAACCTAATAAAAAGGTCTAATACCTATTAAAAAATTCGAAAAAAAATAGGACCAATCGGAAGCTAGACTGGACCCAATGCAAAAATTTTTTTAAAATCGGTTGAGAATTGGCGGAGATATGAGGTAACATAGGCACAAAAAAAAAAAAAAAAAAAAAAAAAAAATTCAGTCGAATAGAGAACCTCTTCCTTTTTTGAAGTCGGTTAAAAATGAATTTAATGAAAATCGATCATATATTCTTTGTCTTCGAAACTTTTCATACTTGTATCGTATAAAAAAATCTCATATACGAGACATAAAGAGACATTTTTTTAATTAATCATGTTGTTTTTAACCGACTTTAAAAAAGGAGGAGGTTCTCTATTCGATTGAATTTTTTTTTTTTTTTTTTGTGCCTATGTTACCTCATATCTCCGCCAATTGTCAACCGATTTTGAAAATTTTTTTTGCATTGGGTCCAGTCTAGCTTCCGATTGGTCCCATTTTTTTTTCGATTTTTTTTCATAGGTATTAGACCTTTTTTATTAGGTTTGTTTAGGTTTGTTTAGACCTAACCTCTTTGTTTATGAACCGATTTCGATGGTTCTTTTTTTATCGAAAGGGGTGTCTTAGGGATGGTGTCATATTAATTTGGTCAAGTTCTGATGATATAATCACTATTAATAACATCACTAAAAAGAGAAAAATAAAAATTTTAAGAAAAAATAAAACCGACTTCAAAAAATTAAGTGCAACAAATATAAAAATACACTAAAAGGTATAAAATAATTATTATCTTATTTAGTTACAACTAAACGACTAAATATTAACATGAAATTACTTTTTGAAGTTGGTGCCAAACATATACCTTTTATGAATCGCACTCGACGGATCTTACTTAGTACGTTTGGCGGGTACGCTCGCTTATAGGTATAGTTTGTTTGGCACCGACTTTAAAAAGTAATTTCGTGTTAATATTTCGTCGTTTAGTTGTAACTAAATAAGATAATAATTATTTTATACTTTTTAGTGTATTTTTATATTTGTTGCACTTAATTTTTGAAGTCGGTTTTTATTTTTTTCTTAAAAATTTTTATTTTTATTTTTTTTTTTTTTTTTTTTTTTTTTTTTGTGCCTATGTTACCTCATATCTCCGCCAATTGTCAACCGATTTTGAAAATTTTTTTTGCATTGGGTCCAGTCTAGCTTCCGATTGGTCCCATTTTTTTCCGATTTTTTTTCATAGGTATTAGACCTTTTTATTAGGTTTGTTTAGACCTAACCTCTTTGTTTATGAACCGATTTCGATGGTTCTTTTTTTATCCGAAAGGGGGTGTCTTAGGGATGGTGTCATATTAATTTGGTCAAGTTCTGACTATATAATCACTATTAATAACATCACTAAAAAGAGAAAAATAAAAATTTTTAAGAAAAAATAAAAACCGACTTCAAAAATTAAATGCAACAATATAAAAATACACTAAAGGTATAAAATAATTATTATCTTATTTAGTTACAACTAAACGACGAAATATTAACACGAAATTATTTTTGAAGTTGGCGCCAAAACATATACCTTTTATGAATCGCACTCTGACGGATCTTACTTAGTACGTTTGGCGGGTACGCTCGCTTATAGGTATAGTTTGTTTGGCACCGACTTTAAAAAGTAATTTCGTGTTAATATTTCGTCGTTTAGTTGTAACTAAATAAGATAATAATTATTTTATACCTTTTAGTGTATTTTTATATTTGTTGCATTTAATTTTTTGAAGTCGGTTTTTATTTTTTTCTTAAAATTTTTTTTTAATTACCTTGCAATGGTCTTGCGGTTTAGCACACCTTATAATTCATAAATCAAGTGAAATACTTATATCAATATATATTTATAAATAATTGAAGCGAATCCTGAGCCTAATGGCTTCTGGATAAATCGGGGAATCGACCGGTGAATAGGATAAATTAACATCTTAATTGATAAATAATGAGAGCATTAAAGAGTAATAACCAGACAACCAATGCCATCAGAGAAAGCAATATACAAATCAGTCTACTCTGAGACACCAATAGAGAGAGTCTAGTCTCAGACGCCAATACACCCAGTCTTGTCACAGACACGAACAGAGAGAGTCCATTGAGAGACAACTACCAAAGCACTATTCCTTCTACATACAGAGTCTAGTATCACACGCTAAAGCACATCATTCGAGATAGGCACACAAACACAAACGTGTCACGCAAGGCGAATATCTAATTCTACCTATATACGTTTTTCTTAAGGAAGACACACGGGCGCACGAGCTAGATACCCATATACTCATCAACTTTGAAACACCAAGGACGTCACACCATCCGATTCGGTCATCAAAGCATATAATAATGGTATCACACGACCGCCAGCACTCTTCATTCCAAGACGGCTACAGATAAAAATACGCCGTAAGCGTCAACTGTTAGGGCCTCGGTTGAGTGCGTTGTGGTGCGTGTCCGCGCCCCCCACCTAGTTGGTGGGGTCCTAACAATGATTTGTGCAGGGAGATGTTCGTCCCTGATAAAAAGCCGGGCTGGGCGCCACCCGCTTAATTAGCGGGTGAGGGGCTACTAGTTGGTGGATGGCCCCTCCCTCGATTGATCAGTCGAGATCCAATTGCTTCACTTATAACATGACTGAAATATTATCAGTCATGCAAAAGTGTCGCAACGATCTGACTGAGTCATCTAACGGCCGTGTCTAAAAGCTCGTAGCCAAAGCAACAGCGAGGCGCTACATCAACAATGCCCAGAGTGTTCCTCTTGTATTAATTCATTACATTTGCACAGGTTTCTCGAACCCACAGTCAACCTCGGCCGAGAAACAACCAACACCCAATTCCAGTCAGTTTCCAGTGATTTTGCCAAGCTGACTGTATAAACTATACAGTTGGCAAAACCGAGAGGGAAGACCATCATCACCTTTCTCTGCATTACTTCAACGATACTTGTAATTGCTACCAAAATAAAACATCTTGTTATAATATCTATATACCGGTCAGTATTTGAAGTTATTATTAAATATAAGCACCAGGAAAATCCACATCCTCATCTCCTTCACAAGCCATATACTTCTCATTCTTCATTCCAGGGACGCCAAGATTCAGATCAGCCGCTGAGAAGCACCACCCATACCCAACCAAAAGTCGAAGCGAATATAACAAATAAAAAAAAAACATTAATCCAAACCCTTAAACTTCAGTAAAGCCCAATTCTCCTTGAACATAAGTTTCATTTACTCCCCTAGCACCATAAATACACTCCCCCCCTCCCGCAACCTATCTAATCAAAATAAGGAATTTTTTTTAATATTGTATTTATTAATTTTATCTAAAAATTATCAAGTGTCCGGTTTTCTTTGCTGTTGTCTGTATAATATATAGTATCAAGCAGAGGGCACTCTCTTTGATTTACTATTAAAAAATCATTAACTGCTACTTTCGGTAGGAAAATATTTTTAATGTAATTTAAAAAAATCGATTTTTTTGTAAGATAAGTGTTAACAAAAAAAACAACATATTTTATCTATCATTGAATAATGCCTGAGATGAACGGCAGGCTCATAGCCCGCTTGTTGAATGTACGTACCATAGTATGTGTAATGGTGTGTGTGTGTATCATTGAATAATAAAAACTTTACTAATACGTTTGTTTTAAGGAGGATCCTAAAGATTTGGGAGGCCACTGATTTAGAATATAATAATTATTTTATATAATTAAATACCATAATTCGTGTTGAAAGTATTTGACTCAACATTCTTGGTAGAATTCCAACGAGAATTTTTTGATTAACAAAAGCAACTCCAACTGGTGAAAAATTTACATTTTCTTTATTAGCACGAAGAAATTCAGGTGAGACAGCATGATCCATACAGCCAAACTCAAACTTTTGATCGCTAGAACGATAAAATATATCAAGTTTTTGGATTTATTTGATTAAACTTATTAATAGTAAATAACAAAAAGTAAAAATTAAAAAAAAAAAAAGGTGGACGGGTGTAAGTGTGCATCTCTCATTCCGCGGGTTTTAATTTATCATTCAAATTAATTATTTTATATCAACTAAAATAAAATATTCATCGAAAATAACCTAAGATTCAAAAGTTGTTGAGGAAGTTGTAATTAAGCAACGAAACGTTCAACATGGATTAGAATTTGTTTTTTGAAATCATTTCACACATTCCTAGAAATTAAGAATTAAAAAAAAAATTTTTTAATTTTTTTAGATTTCTAAATAAAAGGGTTGTAAAATTAAAGGGAGGTGGCTATCTATTTTGTAAAACGATAGCCACCGAGTGCGCAGCCGAAATAAAAATTACACTGCTCGACAAAAAGTAAACAAAAATTTGTTATCGTAAACCTAACAATAGATTCCAGTAGAGTTTGATATCATGCAATTTCCCGATCTTTTATAACAGGTCAGAGTTTCGAGATATTATCGATCAAAACGACGAAAAAGGCCATTTTGACCTATTTTCGAATCCCATTAGATATTAAACAGCAATATTTGGAATCAAAATATTTTGTTGACGTAATAGAAAACAGCTTCCTCTTTGATTTTCAAATTACCACTTGTTTTTAGCTCAATTAGAACTCGAATTATAAGTAAAAAATTAAAAGTACGTGATTATAAAGGATAATAAACATAGAGATAAACACATAATTATGGTCTTAGTTTATAATTTAAGTTCTAATTGAGCTAAAGTCAAGTGGTAATTTGAAAATCAAAGAGAAGCTGTTTTCTATTACGTCAAAAAATATTTTGATTTCAAATATTGTTGTTTAATATCTAATGGAAGTCGCAAATTGGTCAAAATGGCCTTTTTGTCGTTTTGGCCGATAATGGAAGAATCGGAGAAAGAAGAACCTTGTGGAAGAGTCTGAAGAAGAGAAGAGGTCAGATGATGGGGCACACACTGAGACATGGGGGACTGCTTAGGGATATCTTGGAGGGGGAGGTGGGAAAGAAAAGGGAAGGGGAAGACCCAGATTAGAATATTTCAACCAAATAATTGGGGATATGGGATGCCAGACATTTAGAGAGGTCAAACAGCTGGCGGGAGACAGAGTCGAGTGGAGACGGATTGTTGCATCAAACCAGTCTTAGGACTGTATACTCAATGATGATGATGGCCGATAATATGTCAAAAACTGACCTGTTGTAAAAAATCGTGAAAGTGTATGATAAATAATCAGCGTATGGAAGTGATAATGATGAAATAAGTAAAGATCAAGTGGAAAGAGAAGCTAAAGAAAATTGTATTGAAGGAACTCGGCAAATTATTAGAGCCCAACTGTTTAGCAAAAACATTGCCCTTTGAAAATTAATAAAAGCTAAGGTCTGCTCCCTGATAAAGTTTAAGAGCAGCCATATCTTGACCGTGCGAAGGTAGCATAATCAATAGTCTTTTAATGGATGGCTGGAATGAACGATTCAATGAGGTTTTTCCGATATTCATCATATATTAAATAATTGTCAAATAAAATATTAAAGTTTATATTATCCTTTTAGAATGACACATATCCCTCTATATAATCATTGATTATAAAATTATTATATCTAATAAAAAGTCTATATAAACTATATATTCTGTAAATACTATATTTATGTATAAATATTTATATATATTGTTAGGTTTACGGTTAAAAATTTTTGTCGTCTAGTTTTATGGTTAATAGGATTAAACCTCATCCCACTCGATGGGATGACAATCGTTGTTTTTTTTATACAATTTCGATATTGAAAACATGAAATTTCATCACAATAAGTGATAAATTGAAGAAATTATTAAGTTGGGACAGTGGACGGTTGTATATAACGAAATTACCATAAGGGTTTCTAGTAACTACGGAACCGGAAAAATTGTGAAAGATTAAAAAATTGTGTGTGGTACCTTCCTAAATATTCTACACGTCCTAAACATGTTGAATAACAATAATTATATGCAATCATAATCGAAGGATAGAGACTTTGGAAATCTAGAACGATCACAGGCTCCGTATAAAGTCTGAAAAAATATTTAAAAAATAAATAAATAGAAAGAGTTTATAAATAATTATAATTTGACATTCAATCATTAATGCTAATTTAAATGATAAAAGGTTGCTTACTTGGGTTCTGGATCAACAATATAGGGAATGACCTGAGGCTCACGCATTCTCTCTCTCTGTTCAGGACTAGGCGAGACGAGGGCATAATCAAACGGTTTGGCAGAACGAAACATCATGGATTCAACACGAAACTAAAACAAGAGAATAATATAATGATAAGAAAAAAGAGTTAAAAATTATAACCTAATCGTAACGTGTGCAACTACAGGCCTGTGGCAATAAGTGCGATACCCAAATTATTGGATATATATAATAGTATGTTGAGATTTTGCTTAAATTTTATTTCAGAAAAACAACATGGTTTTGTTCCTGGTCGTTCGACAATCACCAACTTAACTATATTCACAAACTCAGTTTTTTCTAGCTTTGATAGAAATAATCAACTAGATGCAATATACTTAGATTTCAGAAGGCTTTTGATTTAATTAATCACAAAATTCTACTATTAAGACTTAAAAATTATAATTTTTCATCCAATATGATTAAATGGCTTGAAAACTATTTATCTAATAGGAATTCTTAAATATAAATAAAAGGAACCAAATCCCATAAGTTTATAGCTCCATCAGGAGTTCCACAGGGAAGTCACCTTTCCTTTACTATTTTTATTGTTTATTAACGACTTGCCACATATAATTGAATTTTGTTACATTCTACTATTTGCAGATGACATACACTGTTTTTGGAAATTTTAAAGAAAGAAGATTGCCTAAAGATGCAACCGATTTGAATAAACTTATGAATTGGTGTAACATGAACCTGCTGTTCCTCAACTTTGAGAAATGTCTCACTATTACCTTGTCAAGACGTATTAATCACATTACTTTTGATTATTTACTCTCGACTAACATAAACTGCGGTAGAGTCGACACTATTAAAGACCTGGGAGTAATTTTTGACTCGAAACTTACATTCAGCGATCACCTGGTCTACATTGTAGGTAAAGCTAATCGGAGCTGGGGATTTGTATTTCGAAACACGAAATCATTTAAAAATCCTAATACAATTAAATACTTATATTGACTCTAATCAAATCTTTGCTAATGTATGCATCTACAGCCAATCGGAAAGAATAACATGGTCAGACTAGAGAGAATTCAGCACAAAGTGTTAATACATCTAGAGTACCTTTCGGGCAATCCTTGGTCGAGATATTTTTCGGGGCCAAGTTCGGTATAATCGGCTTCGTCGACAAAAGGGTTGAGATCTTAACGGGTACCAAGTTTGATAGCAGTTGCTTAAATCATAGCTGTAGGAATGTACAACGTTCTTCAATTGATTAAAAGAAAATTGGTTACGTTCTTTGATATTGAATTAATAACTTGGCAAGTTTTATATCCAACTAAATTGTAGTATAAAATAGAACAAATAGCAAAGCTAAATTTTAAGCTTGTATTAAATATCATCAAGTTAAACTTGCAACGTTATAAATTCAATATCAAAGAACGTAACAAATTTTCATTTAAATCAATTGAAGAACGTTGAACATTCCTATGGCTATGATTTAAGCAACTGCTATCAAACAAACTTGGTGCCCATTTAGATCTCAACTCTTTTGTCGGCGAAGCCTACAACCTCGAACATCATTTGAACCGAATTTGACCCCTTTTTCACATTTATGTTTTTGGTCAGATATTATTTTCGGCAAATTTTAACCCGAAGTATTGTAATTATAGAGCCAAAAATCTAACTAGCTCTCCCCATTGGAACTTCCCGAGATCGAAGATAAAAAAAATCATGGTAGAAGATGATTTTCCTCCAGATTAAACCCAATAAGTACCTATTACTTTTTTTGAATGAATTTAATAGTAGAGCGAAGCCTGGCTCAGAGGGTACTGAGTAGATAATAAAAATTAATATATTATTATCCATAAATCAATTATCTTTTGAATTGAATAATATATCGAGAAATAAATAAAAAGTAGTCTCGCTGGAAAAAGTAATAGTATAAAGACTCAAAACAAATTAGTAATTCTTATGCCTCCTATACACTATGGCCCAACGTGAGCCAATAATGGTAGCCATGTTGCCTCCACACATTGGCCCAAGAGTTGGGCCTTAGTGTAGTTCTGTAGAGGAGGCATAAGACGTTATAACAAAAATATTAATTTTAATATAGAGATTATTTAAAAACTTTTAAATTTACCTGAGAACCACGAGCGAGAACTTGATAAAATTGAATACCAAAAACTCGTGCAAGTTCTGAAGTCGTTGATATAATATCTAAACGATCGAGCATCGCAAAAGAACCTTCAACTCGTGTTAAATAATACTCAATAGGAACAATTCTAAAAAAATTGAAGAAAAATTCTCAATTAAATGGTTTATTAATTTTTTAAAAATAGAAACATTATCGCAATGAATTTCAGAATGTTAAATGAAAAATGTCCTGAGTATATAATTTGCAACAAAATTCAATTCTAGTAAAATTAGAAATATATGAGATATCAAATAAACAATTTGAGAAAAAAGTAGCTAAACTTTTTCCAAGATTTGGTGCGTTGTCTGCAAAATTTTCGGAATTTATTTAATTAATTGGTATACTCGGGAGACACTGAGAGAGGGCTTTTTAGTTATCGTATTTAGAAATGTCTGAAATGTGAAATAAAATCATTTCAAGCATGATTTCAGTGATATCCACGATAACACATGAATGGAAAGTTGTAGAAAGTTTGTTCTAATGAAAATATATTTATATACGATTGAAGTAGTTGTTGGAGACGGACTGGTAAGTGTGGTACGTATTGATTTGGCAAATTTTTTATCAGCTAGAAAATTGAAGTTGGCATAGAAATGCGCACTTTATTAATAGAAACTTGTGCCCTAAATTTCAGTTCATTAGTATAATAATAATTAGCTCCTTTCGTTTTGGAAATCAAAATATTTTTGAATGGTTTTTGATTAGGCAGTGCAACGTTCAAAAAAAAGAGAGATAATTCGCAAATTATCTACCTTTTTTATTCAAAGCAGACGTTTCGGAGGTTTATTCCCTCCTTCTTCAGGGTATGTAATTATCACTTTGGCTAATTATATATACTCCCTTGATCAAAAAGTTCCCGGAATTTATTCAGAAAATTAAAAATACAAGTTTATTCATCTAAATCTATATTGTCCCCTTCAAAGTAATCCCCATCGACAGCAACACACTTATACCAGCGCTTGATCCAATCCTCGAAACATTTTTTATATTCGGTTTTCGGTATGTCCATCAGTGCTTCCTGCGATTTTTCCATTACTTCCTCTCGACTGCTGAAACGCGTTCCCCGTAATGGTTTTTTAACTCGATTGAACAGAAAGAAGTCACAGGGAGCCAAATCAGGTGAATTCGGTGGCTGTTGGATGGTATTTGTTGCATTTTTCGTCAAAAAATTTCGAATAATAATGGCACTGTGCGACGGTGCGTTATCATGGTGCAAAATCCACGAGTTTTCTGCCCACAATTCTGGTCTCTTTCGGCGAATTGCTTCCCACAAACGTCTCATAACGCCCAAATAATACTCTTTGTTTACTGTCTGGCCTACTGGCAAAAATTCATGATGCACTACACCGTTGTAATCCATGAAAACCGTGAGCATTGCCTTCTTTTTTGACTGAAATCGAGATGGTTTTTTTGGTCTCGGCTCATTTGGTGAACGCCATTCACTTGCCTGAGATGTCTGGATTGCGTGTCGTACTCATAAACCCACGTCTCGTCTCCGGTAATGATCCTTTTGATGAATGTGAGATCGGATTCAGCCTCGCAAATCTTGTCTTTTGCGACGTCAACACGGTCTCTTTTTTGAATGAAATTGAGGTCTTTTGGCACAAACTTTGCTGCTACACGGAAACCCAAATGTCTTGGACGGATCCATAGGCAATGTTCAAGCCCTCCGCTATCTCTCTGATGGTTAATTTGTGGTTATCGACCAACATTTCTTTCACTTTATCAATGTTTTCGTCGGTTTTCGATGTCGATGGTCTGCCACTGCGTTCATCATCTTCGATTGACTCACGACCACTTTTGAACCGCTCGTGCCACTGGTAAACGTCCGTTTTCTTTAGAGAATCGTTGCCGAAAAACTTTTCCAACATTTCCAACGTTCGCGCACCATAAAATCCGTTTTTTACGCAAAATTTAATACAAGTTCGTTGTTGTAAATTTAAATCCATTTCTAAAATTGTAAAAAATCGCCAACACACACAGAGATAGATGTACTCTTGGCTACGTAACTTTTGCAAATGTCAAGCTATGACGCTAAGATTTAGAGGGAATACCAACAACAAATGTATCAAATTAACAAAAAAACAGAACGATGGGAGCGCCACACGGGGGCGGGGGGTGTTATTCCGGAAACTTTTTGATCAAGGTAGTATGTATTTCGAATTTCCGAATCATCACTACACTAAATTGAAGATTGAGAATGAAAAACTGTATAATATTGTTACTGCCACTGAGAGAAGAGACAGAGGGGAATGTCACATTTTATTTCCTTTAATGACCTTTCAAAGTGAGAATATATTTAGATTTAAAAAAAATGTATATATGTATGAATTATATTAAATTTATTTGTGATAGTCTTGATGATAATGATGGCCAAATCCCATTTTAATTAATTACAGAACCTGAAGAAGGATGGAATAAACCTCCAAGAAGAATGGAATAAACCTCCGAAACGTCGGCCTTGAATAAAAAAGATAGTATATATAAATATCTTTCTTTTTTGAACCTTGGACTGCCTCATCAAAATTCATTCAAAAATATTTATATTTCCAAAACGAAAGGAGCTATCGAATTATTGAACTAATGAACTGAAATTTGGCACACATGTTTCTTTTAATAAAGTGCATTTCTATGCCAACTTTCAATTTTCTAGCTGATAAAAATTTTTCCAAATCAATACGTACCGACACTTGGAAAATGTTTTTACTTTCTTCTCTAATTTTCAGCATGATTTTCTGAAATTGGAGGAAAAAGTGAAGCTTTTTCATGACTCGATATGCTCTGTTTGAAGTTTCGGTGAATTAAAAAATTATTAATTTATTAAATGTTAATTTAAAACACACATGTTCGATTGATTATAATTTTTTACAATAAAAACGGATTAAAATCTCAAAAATTGAAATATTTTTGAATAATTTTGCATTTTTTAACGGAAAGACCAGGAGCTAGAAAAAAGTTCAAAATCTAATTAGTTTGGATGCATTGGAAATATAAAGATTTTAGCACAAGAGTGAACTTTTCGTTCTTAAGTTATCGTGGGTATCTGAATCCAGACACACAGACAGAAATTAAATCATGTTAAGGGAGAATGGTGTAGGTTCTTGGTGAAACATATTTTAATAAAGTAAAGAAAATTAAAAAAAAATTTAAATTCTAGGTAGGTTTCACAAAAATAAAAGACAAGATTCTTATTAGCATGACTCTATATATATTTCGGGGTACAAGCCCATCTCCAGGAGTTCAAAGAGAAATTTTTGTGAAACCTACCTAGAAATTTACATTTTTAAAATTTTCATTACTTTAATAAAATCATGATTGAAAATGATTTTTCTCCTCGTTTCAGGCTAGATACATAAACAAACCCCAATTTAAAGTTTATTTATATCACTTTGAAAAAGATCTTGAGCCGGCAGGCTACTTTCCAAATAATAGGATATTAAAAATAATACAATTGTTTTTAAGATTATAATTTATTTTACCTCCGTCGGTTATCCTCCCACATAAGTGTCAATTGGCGACAGGAGTAATGAGGGGACCGTTGATGCATAATATGATAGAACATACTCTCGAAGGTGTAACTACCAAGGGCAACCTATAGCAATAAATGGAAAAAGAAATTATCATTGTACAATTTTGCCTTTAGACTCATAACTCGAAAATGATTATAAAAAATGAATTAAAGAACCTAAAAGATATATTAAAAATTATAATATACATATTCACTGATCGTTCGGAAAGTCATTTCGTTTTGTTTTGTTTTTTTGGTGAAAATGAAAGACGATTTTCTTAAAGTGTATAAATATTTTATTAAATTTGTATATTCCCCATTTTGGTCCAATACATTTTGCCATCTTTCTGGCAGTAGCATTATTTTACGTTCAAAAAAATGTTGATCTTTTCTGGCAAAAAACTGATCCAATGTATTTTTGACACCTTCATTTGAAATAAAGGTTTTGCTAGTAACTTATAAACAGTTTATTGACGATGTTCAAAAATCTCCCAAAATGATCGCAATATTGATTATTCAAACGAAGTTCTTGTAATATAAAATAAATAATTTCAAACGAAGTTCTTATGGTACAAAATAAATAATTTCATAAGAACTTCGTTTGAATAATCAATATTTGCGGTCATTTTGGGAGATTTTTTTGAACACCGTCAATAAACTGTTTATAAGTTACTTATAAATAGTCAACAAACTGTCATAAGCTTGATATTTCCATGGTTAGTTAAAATTAAATTCATTAAAATGTAATTTTTCACGAAAAAGCGGCTTTATTAAGAAAACTTGATGTTTTAGGTATAGGGACATGATATATCGTCTTAAAGCATTTTTCTTCATCTTTCAATTTATTGAGTAATAATATACGAGGGTCTCATTTGAAAAAAAAACGAACTTTTGACTCCTTTTATGAATACCGGAAATAATAGTAATCTTAGCACGCCCTGTATAATATGGAGTCGATTTTTCAGCGTAAATTAAATACTTTGGGTCTGTCTAAACTACCACCTAATTATCAACTTTTCATGAATTGAGAGCACTAATTTATTTAAGTTTAATTAGGGCCATGTTTTGGAACATATTTAACACAAATTATTTTTTATCTCAAAAACCAATAGAGATAGGTATAGGACAATATTAACAAAAAAGTATTTTAATAAAAGGTCGATTCTAAATATGTGTTAATATACGGCGTGTTCCATCTAAAAAAATAAAGTTCCTACGACTTTTCGATGGAAGCCGAAACGTCGCAATGCTGAAAATATTTTAGATCGATAGAACAGGTAAGAAAATGTAAGGTGCTAAATTTTCAGAAAAATACTGCATTCCATTTTCCATAAACGTCTAACGAGCCATCGACCGTGAAACACCCTGTATATCTTAGAGCTTAAATTATATAATAGCTATATACCTTATCAGGGCCGGATTTAAGCACAGGATACGCAGGCTGCAGCCTATTGGTCTACTTTTTTAAAAATATATTTAACGTGGTTTCAATAAAGAGTGTTGCACGTTTATTTTTAAGTTTTTAATTGGATAATTGCTGAAATGCGTTTTTTTTTTTTTGGTTAATTTAAAAAAAATATTTTCCCCAGTAGGGCCCGCGCCAAAGATTCAGCCTAGGGGCTCATAGATCCAAAATCCGGCCCTGTACCTTATATTATAATAATATTATTAAAATGGTTAATAAACTCACCTCGTGTCTTAAAATTCGCCAAACATTGAGAATAACTCGTCCAGGGATTGCAGAATCTAAATGATACTTGGACCATTGTAAGGGTTGTGAATCGGATTTCTCTCGTTCTTTATCATTCCGATCTACATAAGGTACTCGAGAGAGAAGAGTTTCTACGTCTTGGAGTCCAAGGTGTATGGCACGTTCACAGAAATAACCCCAAGACATACATTCCACCTGAACAAAAATAATAAAAAAAAAAACTAAATAAATTAATAAAAGAAAATATTTTAATCAATTATCTATTCATTTTTTTTAAACTTACCTCATAACCAATTAAAAGATCTGGATCATATTTTTGTACAAGATTTATTAATGTTCGAATTAAATTACGTTCATCTGGAACGCATGTGATTTTCAGATGTTCTTTATCCCAAGGTATTGAGAATCCCGCGACATTTACATAAATCAAACCTAGATTTAATAATCAATAGTTAAAATTAAAATTATATTATTAATGCTTTAACGTTGGGCTAAATGATAAAACAGAGTCAAACTATAATCGGGATAGATTCCGATATTTTGCTCCCTTCTACCCAAAAAAAATAAGGATAATAATTATAAAATATTCTGATTTAGTTATTTTTACTTTACCATACATGGTATGGTCAAGTATTGTAATCGTTCATGAAAAAGGTGGTTTTTTTTGCTTCTTTTTCTCGAAATATCTCAAAAACGGCTGAAACTATTTTGATTAAAAAAAAATTGGGCGAAACCATGGAATTTCGACCTGCAAAAAAAGCCCTAATAAGTAAACATCGAAAAAATTATATTTTTCGAGATAATAATTCTTTTGTCAAAATGTCTGTTAGTCTGTGCGTTACCAAATTTTTGTGGACGAGCCAGCTCAAAAACTAGTGTGAATATGAGAACCAAATTTCACACGTCGTTTTGATGCATTGAGATTAAGAGCTGATTAAATTTTGGTGCATATCGACCGAAAATTAAGGGGAGAGGGGGGGGTTAAAAATTAAAAATCTATGCCATTTGAGCAAACTCAACCAAATTTTGTATACATAATCGGTGGGTCCCCAAAAGTGTAAAAATGCAAAAACTAACAGCCCAAAATGGGGGGGGGTCAAAAATTAAAAAACTAAACCCTTGTACCAAACTCAACCAAAACATTTCAGTCATGTATTAAATAAGGCGATTCGATTTCAATCAATTCAGCATTCGCCAAAACTTTGTGGCTTGCTCATTTCTTTAGCTCACCTCTTCCAACCACCTGCATCCGTCGCGGCTATATGTTAGTACTCAGACGAGGGTTAATCCTAAGTCTGGGGAAAGCACGAATCTCGCCCATTCCAACTCATTGTTAGGTCCCCCACCAAAAGGCGGGTTAAATAAAAAACCTCCTAACAAGTCTAAAAATGCAAAAACTAACCACTCAAAAAAAAAAGGGGGGGGTCTAGGGTCAAAAAATGAAAATATAGGCCCTTGTACCAAACTCAACCAAATTTTGTATTCATAATCATTGAGCCCCAAGAAGTGAGGGGCCATAGGTTGTATGGTAAAGTCAAGTGGATGCCCACATCAGAACGTGTCAGTTTATTTCTTTATTATTAGATGTTATTACTTAATCAATTTAAAAAGTTCCATTTGGACATTTTTTTCTATCGACAAGGTTTCGATGATGATCTCACCTTCGTCGTTTTTTATAAAAATATTTTAGATATAAAGGTGAAATTTTCATTTTGATAATTCATCATATTTTACTAGAGATTCAATTAAATTATTTAAATAAAATTTTATTTGAATATTCATTTTTGAGTAATAAACTTTAATATCATTATTAAAATTTATACCATTCCTATTTCTATTATTTAGGCGATCGAAGAGTTAAGGTTTAGGCTGAAGATATTTTTAATAAACCCGAATTTTATTCTAATGGGAATTCTTCCTTACTCAAAGGTTCCAAAGAAAATTGATGATTTTAATATTTTTTTCGTTAAAGTAGTGAAGTATTTATTACCTGTAGTAAGTTTTCCATTCATTTCATCGACAGAATAAAAAAGAGCCCGAAGTTCATCATGTTTTGGATCCGGTTTTAATGTTCCTCGAGTTTTACAATGTACTTCTAGTCCAAAGCGATTCAATTTTTCACCCTGAGATATATTAAGAAAATAATAAGCTTTTTGAATAATGAAATTTTTGGTATAATATTTAAATTATATGAGAATTTTTTAGTAGATTATTATGTATATATTACATGTCAGAAGGTTTCGCCCCCCTCAGGAGTCGAACCCGAGCGCCAACTTGTTATCTGGGCAGTTAGCCTAACCCTAGAGGCAAATTTTCTCTGACAGTATATCGGATTCGACTCCTGAAAGGGCGAAACCTTCTGACTGAATAGTACACATACAATTGCATACTACTAAAGAGTATTTGTGCCTGTCTCTGTTTGTAACTACCTATGTCCGTCACCCCAGGGGGTGGGGTTGGGAGTCCAGGGGGAAGCTGGGGTCCCAGGGCGTTCGGGGTCCAGGGGGCTACTAAAGGGCATTTGTTCCTGTGTCTGTACCTATATCATCACATGCTACTAAAGGGCATTTGTCTCTGTCTCTGTATGTACCTATGTTTCTATGTAGGGTGGGGAGTCAGGGGGGTGGCGTTCCAGGGGGATACTAAAGGGGTTTGTCCCTATGACTGTACCTATATATATACCTATTTGGATTGGGGTTGGGAGGTGGAGTCCAGGGTAAGGGTGGGGGTCCAAGGGGTATGGGATTCATGGGTGGGGAGTTCAGGGGGTAGGTTTACTGGGTTGAAGGGTGATCAGAGGCGGGGGAGAAGTTCCGTGGTTGGGGAGAGGGTCGGTGGGATGGAGAGTGATTGGAGATGAAGGAGAGGGAGTGTTCAAGTGACGGGAGATCCAGGGGGCGAAGCCCCTTGGCTAGCAAGAGGCCCACCGAAGGCGGGCCTTGTAGCTAGTGAATCTACTAAGATCTTTGATAAAATTGTTCTTATATAAATTTTCATATATTCAAACTACAGGTATGAAACCCGGAAGTTGTTCTTTTTTGAAAAAAATTTTCCATCCATTTTTTCAAAAAGAAAAGACGCTCAAATTTTCATATTAAATAATAGTTAAAGTTAAAAATTCGAATAAAAATATTTATATGTGAGAATTATGATAATAAATCGAATAAATTTTTTATTTACATTATTTTCAGAATTTTGACTGATAGACACTCGAAAGCCGAAAGTGTTGTCCAAGCTTGGCCCTTGAATTTGATACAGTGATTCATTGGTCGCCGCAAAGTGTTGTGAAGTTGTACGAGTAGGCTTTTGATCACAAATAGTGGTCTCAAGTTCATCTCTCATTGGAGCTTTAAAGAGAGGTTCAAGCCAAACGCCATTCTCAGAAGCCAACTGGTGAAGTGGCGGAACGGGCCCACCAGCGAACTTTAAAAGAAAAAGAAAATATATTAGCTCATATTATATTAGTATTTATCTCAAAAAATCAGGTATGTTTTAGAGACGGGGTTGCTTTCAGGTGAATTTTTTTAGAGAATTAAAATGTCTATAATGAAATAGTTAAGTCGACGGTTTAGCAAAGAGAACGATTGAAAATTAATAATTGCCTAATAGTATTGAATTTAAAGGCCTATAACTTAGAAAATGCTTGAGTTTCATTGATTTCCCTATAGACATTTTTGAAGAAATTCGCCAAAAGGCAATCCCTTTCTATAAATGGTCATATTTGAAAATAAATTTGCAACATTCATAAACTTTTTTTAAAAGCAAATAGCAATCTTTCAAAATTTAATTTATTACCTCTCCTTGCGCAAGAATTTTTTAAACATTTGAGTCGTTTATTTTAAAAGTGGCGTAAGACCATTAATTTTTAAATTAGATATACATACATAGATAATGTTTTTGAATTTGATGACTAGTAATCAAGGTGCAATTGTTTAAAATGAAAAAATATGTAGAATTATAAATATTATTAGAGCTTAATTGGGGGGGGGGGGGTGGAGTTACGCTACTTTCAAAAATTATAGGTTCAAATATTATCAGATTTAAAGTTGATAGCAATAAAATATTGAATGCAAACACGCTAATATAATATACATATGTATTAGATTTGTCGTTAAAAAAATAATAAAAATTGCGTAAAATTGCGAGGTAGGTTTCACAAAAAAAGAAATAAAACAAAAATGAGTTTTGAATTCGATATATTTCGCGAGTCAGCATTCACTTATATACATGAATCAAATCATTTTGCCTACAATAATAACCCTATCCCCATTCATTTCGAAAGAAAAGGGCAGAAATTGGATCTCTTAGAATCCACTGAAATTAAATTAGCACTTTCAAAAAATTTAAATATTTTAAATAACCAAATAGAAGTGAATAAAAATACAATTATTGATTATAAATTATAATAAATAGCTCAACATTCCTTCTATTGTTCGCACATTGTAATATTAACGTAACTGCACCCTCCATATCAGGGATGTTGCGAATATTCGCATCCGCATCCGCAAATGCGGGGCTTCCGCATAGATTTGGACATCTGCATCCGCATCCGCATCCGTAATAATCAATGCGGATGTTAATGCGGATGCGAATGTAATACAAGTTGCGACAAGAAAGAAATTGGGCGGGTTTTCAGTTCTCTTAATGCCAATTCCGAAGGGGCTAAAAGAATGAGAATGACTGATTCCACGGAAAAGGATATGGAACAACTAGGACCAGGGACATCAAGTTTCGTCAGAAAGCCATGCTTAAAAAACGACCGTGCTATGATGTTAGATTCGTCAAGTGAAGATGAGAGTCAAGAAATACCAGAAAATGGTAGCACTGAAGCTGTACTCAAAAAGGAATTACTTTCTTACCGCACTAAAAAAAGAGTCAATGTGGATGAAAATCCTCTTAAATGGTGGAGTGTTCATCGAGGGGAATTTAAGATATTATTACCGATAGCACGAAGATTTTTATACACTCCACCAGGCAGTGTTCCTAGCGAACAATTATTTAGTAGCGCGGGTTTAATTTACGAACCTCTGCGTAACCGCCTTGAATCAGAAAAGGCGGCAATAATTATTACTCTTTATTATGTATAAAGCTCCTATTTACACTTCACTTACAATATGAAAATTAGAGCGAAGTTAAAAATAGAACAGGTGCCCCAGCGCTCTTCTTACTGAGGCACCCCCCCTGGACCCCCCCAGCACCCCCCCCCCGCCCCGCCCTCCAACCCTGCGCACCACACCCCCCATCTAGCACCCTGACCCCCCACCCTACTACGCCTCACTCCCTCACCCCACCCCCATTCCACCCCGCGCACCCCATACCCTAACCCATGCACCACTCCATTCCACCCCCAGCACCCACCCTCCGCACCCAGTTTTTGCATTTCTAGCCTTCTAGTGACCCACAGATTATGTATACAAAATTTGGTTGAGTTTGGTCCAAGAGAAAGAATTTTCATTTTTTGACCCTCCCCCCCTCCCCATTTTGGGTTGTTAGTTTTTCCATTTCTATCTCTCTAGAGGCCCAGAGGTTATGTATACAAAATTTGGTTGAGTTTGCTCCAAGGGCAAGAATTTACATTTTTTTCACCCCACCCCCCTTTTTGGGTGGGTTTTTGGAGAAAGTTTTTTAAACAAAAGTTGTCAGAAATCACATCCCCTACAAAATTTGCCGTAGGGTTAATAGTTTAGGAGTTATTTGATAATTTTCATTCGTGCGCCCCCCAAACCCCCTTCTGGGGTCAAAATATCAAAACGTTATATAGCTAAAAACGTAAGTTAGAAGACATCTGATGTAAATATGAAATTTCATAATAATCCCTTCAGCCGTTTTTACGTGAATCGTGAGCAACTTTTCGCGGAACCCACGGAAACATACAGACAGACAGACATGGACAGGAATTTTGTTGAGGGTGTTTTCGTTCATAACTTTGCTTGAAACGTGTGCAACCAAAATTTGGCGTGATTTGGAGCAATGTACAGACAAAACCTTAATTTTATATATATATAGATTTATATAAGATCTTAAACATCCGCATTCACATCCGCGGATGTGAAAAAATCGGCATCCGCAGCATCCCTGCTCCATATACCATTCCTTCTTATAATCCCATGTATAATTTTCCACCATCTGGTTAAAAACTCAATTGTTCCATCTGTCGAAAATATTAATTTCTCCTCCTCCTAGCTTTCCCGCAGCACACATATTTCCAAAAATTGTTATTTGTATAAAAAAAATTTCCAATGTATATTCAGTTTTCTCTGACTCCTGAAGATGGGCTGACCCCCGAAATATATCAAATTCAAAACACATATTTGTTTTATTTCTTTTTTTGTGAAACCTACCTCGCAATTTTAAGCAATTTTTATTATTATATTAAAATGTTTCACCTAGAACCAACACCTATCTCCTTAAAAATTATGGTCGATAAAAATTAAATTTTTTCCGACGCCCCCCAAAATGCTTCCCTTTTGATGAAAAAACGCCAAGTATTTTTTTTGATTTTATTGATTATTAACAGAAACAGAACTTGAAAAAACATTAAGGATGGTAATAACATTTTATAGTCATTGATTTGTACAGTCCAACTAAGAGAAATTTCGTGACATATTTTTTATAGAAACTATAGACGTATGAAAGCGTCGGTAATTTAATAAATATAGATAATGATTGTACATTAACCCGCAAGCTAATTTACTTGGGGAAATTAGTTCAAATTTATTGATGAAAATAATGATAATAATAATGTAACATTGTTAATATTCAATTATCAACAAATTATTATTATTTCATATTAATTAGAAATTTTGAAAAAAAACATGATTTTACCAAAAAATGAACTTAGGGTAAATCGTCTTGCGGCGTGGTTCTTTAATAAAAAAATCACCTTTCGTTTTTTCATCAAAAAGAACCTTCTTAGGGAGCGTAGGAAAAAATTTAATTTTAAACGACCAGTCTAATATGTATATCTTAATACAGAAAAAATTTTATTTGATTCATTATTTTCTTACGACAAGTTATTTTGATTAAGAACAATAAATAGATAGTTCGGTCTCTTTAGTAATAAGCCTCTGTATTCCAGCATCTTGAAAACGACCAACCCTCTATTCTAGCCCTTAGCGAGACCCAAATTGATCAAAATAAATCTAACGCCCCGATCTTCAATTTCGCAATATATTCTCCACACCATGTTCGTCGCTAGTAATGGTGTTCGTTGCTACGTTCGTGACGATGTCCCTGTCGTCGTTTTTCCTCTTTGGAATCAGATAAATTCGATGCGTTGTAGTTAAATTTCTCAATTCATCTTCCAGATTTCTATGCAATACTAGGTCCCCTAATGATTCGAAATTTTCAGAATTTTTCAACTATCTCGGTAAATGTTGCGACCAAATTCATCCACAATTTCCCAATTCAGAAATTTGTCTTGGTGATTTCAATGTCCATGAAAGGATTGGTTGACCCATTCCAGCTCCAACACGCGCGCTGGTCGCGAAGCCTATGATTTCTCTATAGCCTGCAATCTCACTCAAATCATTGATCTGCTCCTACTAGAATATCCGACAATCCTGAACACACAGCGTATCTTCTTGATCTATTCCTGACAACTGACCCATCGACATTCACATTCTCTATATCCGCCCCTCTGAATAAATCCGACCACTCTCTGATAAAAATTCAATGTTACTTTTCAACTTCTCTAACCTAGAGCCTGGCAAATTAAAAAATATGGCATATTCTAATGAGACAACTTCGATGAGCAGTAGCTTCTTTGGACAATTCCGTGGAATGACGCATTACAAAATAAAAATGCTTCTGAATGTGCTTCTGTATTTGAAGAAGCAATTCAAGATGAGTATTGAACGGTGTGTCCTTGCGTAAATAGGAAAAATTATTCAAGCCCTGGTTCAATCAGGCGATGTGCCGAAGCTGTTCGGAAAAAATAAAGCATTCAACGAATGGCTTTCCTGCCAAACGGACATCAAACGAATTGCCTTTTCAAAATCTCGTAACCAGTGTAACAAAATTATTAATGAAACCAAGAAGTTCTAGATGAAAAATGGGCTGACCGATTTATCAGCATGCCCAGCTAATAAAAATCGATTCTGGCATCTCACAGAGGAAATTATCTACCAACTCCTCCAAATCTTCGCTTTCCCCCTTTAATCTTCCACACTCACATGAACGACGCCCTCTCAAAAGTTGAAGCATTCGCTTCATTCTTCGCACTGCAATGCCACCTTAGACGAGACAAGGGACTTAATCCCTGCCTATACCCCTAGCACTAATATATGTCGGATATTAAATCGTTAAATACCAAAATATTAAAGTAATAAAAACTCATAAATATTAAATTAGCCGCTGGCCCAGACAACATTCACCAGTAATAATCAAAAATTGCGCGCCTGAACTTGCTCCTATTCTCTCAAAATTTTCAAACTTTCATATGCCACTTCCACTTGGAGAGCTGGAAAACAGCAAGAATTCAACCAATTAAAAGAGATCCTTCAAATACAGCCAATTATCGTCCGAATGCCATAACTGCTCGGTTCTTTCTAAATCATGGGAAAAATCATTAATGAGCAGTTCTTCACCATTTAGAATCTAATAAACTAATCCATGATAGTGTCAATACGGCTTTAGACAATTTCGGTCCACCGGCGATATTTTAGCATATATAACTCATATTTGACTAAAGCACTAGAGACTCGTGTAAAGAGACTTTCCGTAATAGGCTTGACATTTCAAAGGCCCTCGATCATGTCTGGCACAAAAATCTTCTTGCCACAATTCACCTCGTGTCACCTTCCTCAGAGCCTTCGCAAGTTGCTTGAGAGCTTCTCAAACTGCTCTATTAAAGTCGAGGTTGATGCGGAATATCATCCTCGTCCTTTAATACTAATGCTGGAGTTCCTCAGGGCTCAGTCATCTCTCCCACACTCTTTATTATCTATATTAATGACTATTAAATCTGCCCTCCAATCCAATACATTGTTACGCTGACGATAGCACCCTCCACAATGCTCAATCCTACTAGACAATCGCGCAAACATAGCCTCCTCAATAAATTCAGATTTAAGCATGCTTAAAAAATGGGGATCTCACACTTTGGTAAACTTTAATGCTGGCAAAACACAGTGCTGCCTAATTTCTAGCGTGCAGATAGGAACCTTCCGGACATTTCCTTTGATTCGAGCTCATTGGAATTCCGTAATAAAATATCAATGTTAGGTGTCACCTTAGGTTCTGACCTCTCTTGGAATGACCATATTATCTCAGTAGCAAAAGCTGCAGCATGTAAGCTTGGCTTTCTTTTCCGAACCAAACGATTTTTCACCCCCACTCAACTCCTTATATTATACAAGGCTCAAATTCGCCCCTGTCTTGAATATTGCTCGCATTTGTGGAGAGGAGCCTCCAAGTATTCTCTTAATACCTTAGATGCAATTCAGAGGCGAGCTATAAGACTGATAGGCGATCCTACATTAACTGACACTCTCGACTCCCTAGCCCATCGTAGATCTGTCTCCGCCCTATCCCTTTTTTATAGATATTACCATGGCTTTTGTTCTGACGAAATAAAATCGATAATCCCACCAAAGGCCTCATTTGCCCGAAATACACGATTTTCTAAAATTCAACACCCCTACGCGCTTAAACTAGATACTAATCGAACAAACGCATTCGCCAATTCATTTATCCCTATGACATCTAGAGACTGGAATTCTCTTCCCCCGACCGTCTTTCCAGCTACTTATAACCTTCAAACTTTCAAGACCAGCATCCACAGATACCTTCGACTTCTACCCAATCCCTAAATCTCCCCTTATCTTCACGTTACAAGGGTCCACCACGGACTTCAGAGGTTGTACCTTCTTGGTGCAACTTCTTCTTGTATCAATATCATTATAAAAAAAAAAAAAAGTTAATGAGACCTTAATTCGTCGAGCAGTCTCAATAGCATTTTCTGTGTCAATTTTAATTATCTGATCCTTGGATTTCAATTCGTAAACACGCCCTCGATAAATCAAAGGACCTGTCACATCTGTAGACTTTCCATAAAATGGTTGTTTATGATTTGTAAAATTGCTCAGGTCCAAATTGAAAAATGTGGGCGCCTTCATTAAAGGCTCCAATGCATGGAGACTCTCTGTTGGAGACGGTATTTGAGACATGTTAATTAGAGTTTGGGAAGAAGCATCATAAAATGAGACGATTCCAGGGGTTAATTCCAAATCACTATTTTGGTTGAGTTCTTCATCATGTCCTAAAATAATAAGAATACGAATTAGGATAGGGGATAGGTTTATTTATAAAATATAGCATATTTTTAAAACATTTAAGAAGAATTCTTAAATAATTTTGAAAATTGATTTGTATTGTAATTTAAAAAGTTTTTGACCACTTTGGACAAATCTTGAGAAAAGCTAAAGAAAAGATAGCTTGGTAATTCTTTAAATAAATAGGTGATTTTGAAAAGGGGTCAACTCGATTTTTTTCTCAAAATCATTTTATTTTTTATTTTTTGTTTATTAGAATGTTCATTTATGTATTACATTTGTAAACAAGTCATCTCTAGCCACCTAAAGCAGCTAAGCAAGGTCAGAAGATATCAAGAAACTATATCAATACATCCAAGAAAATAAACATTTCTGTGAGGAAAAAGATAAATGGCCCACAACATCTGATGAAAACCCTGAATAATTTTAAATGTGAGTGGATATTGATGAGGCAGTCCAAAAAAAGAAGATAATTTATACTATCTTTCCATTCATAAACCGACGTTTCAGAGGCTATTCCCTCCTTCTTCAGGCCTTTGAAAAGTCAGTGAAGGAAATCCAATGCCACATTCCCCTCTGTCTCCTCTTTCAATGGCAGGAACAATATATTATTTTTACTACTTGTCGCATTGGATTTCCTTCACTGACTTTTCAAAAGGAGGGAATAGCCTCCGAAACGTCGGTCTATGAATAAAGAGATAGTATAAATTATCTTGTTTTTTTTTTTTTGGACTGCCTCATCAATATCCATTCAATTTCACTTATAAGTCCAGTACGTCTCCAAAATTTACTCCAATCTTAATTTTAAATGTCTTTTTATTTGTAATTTTAACGTTTTTCTATTTTACTTTGTCAAAATAAAGTTTCTTTAAAAAAAAAAAATTGGATTCGCCTATAATAAACCTTGTTAATTTTGAAAAGGGGTCATCTCCTCTAGAGGAAAAAAAATTCTGGGAGGCCCCCCTCTGTTTAAAAAAAAAATTAAAAGGATTTTTTTGTACAAGAGATGATCCCTTATTAACATAAAAAATACTACGCTTTCGTAACAAAGAATGCGATTAAGGCTAGACACACACGGTCGATTTTCAGTCGAGCGACAGTTTAGTTGATGGTCATAAATATATTAAGTTTAATGTATTGAAGGAGACAATAAAAGAGTGTGTCTTCTGCTGAAATTATAAATTTTATTTATTTATAACGAGACTATAATTCCAGCAGAAGACACACTCTTTTATTGTCTCCTTCAATATATAAAAATTCTGCTACTCTCGGCAAAAAAACTTTCAATTTAAGTTTAATGTAACTGCATACACAACTCAACTGCAGATCAACTTGATTGTTTAATCAAATCGATCGATGAGCACTTTTAATAAAAAAATCGAGCAACTATCGTTCAACTACGATAATATCACAGCTGCATATTGAAGCGCACAGACAATCGACAGTTTAGTTGAACACTGAATTTTTTTTTATTAAAATTCACCTTGTCTGTTAGAACATTTGGTCAGCGATACATAAAATACATATTTTCTTACAAAATTTTATATAATAATTATAATGTTAATTACATAAGAAATTAATCAATTTCAATAGGTCTTTGAAACTGTTTACACTCATTCTGTAGTAGATGAAAAACTTATCGGGATGTTGTAGTTTTTTATGGAGTGTGTGGAAAGTTCCCTTTCTAAGCTGATCACAATATATAGGATGGACCCAGTACGGCGTGTGAGTTTTTTGAAATCTTTTTTTTTTATGTATAATAAAGCAAGTAATAATGCCTTCCTATTTAACATTTCTAGAAAATGGTGTTTTTTTTTTTTTGTTTTTTTTTTAATGCAATCGAATGCAAGAAGGGGTGCACCAGTAAAGGTGTAGCCCCTATGGATCTCGAAAGACCCTTGCATTACCGAAGAGAAGGGAAAGTTGATTAAGTGAGAGGGTGTAGACGTAGGTGTCTATGCACCCTGGTTTTGAAGGTTTGAAGATCATAGGTGCTGGGAAAGATAGAGGCTGGGAGAGAGTTCCAGTTCCTTGAAGTCATGGGGATATATGTATTCGCGAATGAAGTGGTCCGGCACTTTTCCAATTTGACCGCAAAAGAGTGTTGGGAGTCGGCAAAACGTGTGCTGCGTGCAAAGTATGCTTTGGGGGAATTATTGACTTTATCTCATCAGAGCACCTGCCGTGATAGTATCTATAGAAAAGGGAAAGGGCAGAGACATCTCTTCGATGAGCCAACGAGTCGAGGGAGTCGGTGAGGGTAGAATCGTCAATTAGCCTGACGGCTCGTTTCTGAATTGCATCAAGGGTAGCAAGAGAATATTTTGAGGCTCCTCTCCACAGATGAGAGCAGTATTCGAGATAGGGGCGGATTTGGGCCTTGTAGATGGTGAGAAGTTGTGGGGGTTTGTAAAATCGCTTGGACCTGAATAAGAAGCCAATCTTCCTTGCTGCAGATTTCGCCACAGAGGAGATGTGTTCATTCCAAGACAGGTCAGATGCGACAGAGACGCCCAACATGGATAGGCTGTCACACATTTTCAGGGTATTCGAATCGAAGTGAATATCAGGGAAATCTCTATTTTCGCGCCTAGAAATTAGACAACATTGACTTGTACCTCTTTCGAGATTATATTATTTAATCAATGCCCAAATACAAAAAGAAGGAATTCAAAAGTTGACTCAATGTCGACACCGTGTGTGCATACAACACGATTCATCAACGATTAAACAGTTGAGTTGGTTATAAATTGATAATGCATCACGATTTCAAACCAACCCAACTAAATTGTTGAGTCGACTGAAAATCGACTGAGTGTGCCTAGCCTAAGAATTGTTTGAAATAAATTTTTATAATTTTTCTCATTAATATATCAAAGAATAATTGATATATCAATGAGAATTGTTTTTGACCGCGCTTATTTGAAAAAAGATATTTATCGCGAGACTACTGCGGATTACGCTATTGGAGTCTGCGGAGTCTTAAGTCTGGACCATAGAGAGAAAAGATGTGATCCACTTAGCTACAATCCAACGTCATTACGCGTATAGCCCGCTAGACATTCGGATGGATCACCAAGTGAAATCTCGGATGTTATATATTTAATCTCCCAGTCCAGAGCGCTCGGTCTATTAGCATGTATGTTAGATGCTTGCCATAAATTAATCGAATGTTTTCTACATTTGATTCAATCGCAAATCAAATGTAGGAATTTTTGTCAAATATTGAGTGAAAATAATATTTGAACTTATATATTTCTAACTTCAAATAAGCGCGGTCAAAAACAATTCTTATTGATATGACAATTATTCTTTGTTATATTAATTAGAAAAATTATAAAAATTTATTTCAGATCATTATTTCAAGAGAAATATATAAGTTCATTTTTCCTAATATTTAAAAAATTCCCTACATTTGATTCGCGATTGAATCAATGTAGAAACATTCATTAAGAATTGTTTGTTTCTCCTGAAAAATGGAGATGAGCCCTTTTCAAAATCACCGATTCAAATTAATAAAACCTAAAATTTTAAAAATATTTTCTTACTTGCTATTATATCTTCTGAATCAGGGAATTCCTGACACCAAGATAATGGGGAGGATGTTTGTGAATGTAAAATAGGTGAGAGTGATGATGTAGGGAAAGCTTTCTCTATATTATTGACCACGGGAGTCGAAAAGACGTTCTCGCAATTTTTATTTTTTTCTTTAAGAGAGATATTTGTTGTTTTCAGCAACCGTTTTTCAAGATTTTCCCTCACTCTCTTTCTTAAAGTATAATGTGGACTTGGCAAATTCGATTTGTTACTAGATGATGGTCTTGGTCCTGTAGGTGTTCGTTCAGCTGCATGGTCCAATTTCAATTGTGGTAATTTAGGACTTTCTGAAATTTTGGATGGTCCTGCGATAGGATCAATATTTCCATTACTAATTGATTTTTTCTTTCTGAAATATTAAACGAAAAAAATAATCTTATTAAATAATAATAAAACAAACATTCACAACTACATGTTTACTAAATGAACAAATAGAATATTAATAAACGACAATTTCGAACATTAAGTCTATGATTGTTATCACTGAGATGGGATTATGAACAAAATGTCATTCGAAAAGCGATCATTAATTAATACTTCTATAAAGGAAATGGCGTTAAAAATTATTAATTCACCGAAACTGCAAAAAGCGTACCAAGTCTTGAAAAAGCTTCACTTTTTCCTCCAATTTATTTTTTACTTTACCAGTTGTAGAAATTCCTCTAAATTAAAAATAAATTGATACGTTCTGATGTGGCCATCCACTTGACTTTACTATAAACTCTGGTTGAATTTGATACAAGGGCCTAGATTTTAATTTCTTGATCCTACAACTCCCCCTCAATGGTAAACTCGCATATCTGTTCCTTTATAAAATTGCCAGGGTTTAAATATAGAAAATGTAAATTTTTAAAATATATTTCCATACCTATTTTTTTTCTTTGGACTAGTATTTGTTCGAATTATTACATTCAAAGGCCTATAGACTTTTTTGGGAGAATTTTTTTTTTTCATTTTATTCTTTTTTGGAGAAGTTTCAGGTGTCGAATCCCAAGCGCCATCCAATGATGGAATTTCTGAAAAATTGCATTTTAATACATTAATTAATTTAAATATCAAATTTATATATGGTTAAAAAGTTATAAATATTGTAATAAAAAATAATAATAATAAATAATATAATAAATATATACCTATGTCTTAAATTTTATGAAATAAATTAAAAATCAATTATTTTTCGAAATGAAAATATTATAATAATTTTGTCTATTAAAGAAATTAAAAAAAAAAATTAATGATAAAGCAAAAATAAGCCATAGTTATTATATTAATTAAGATTGTCCCTTGTTTCTAAGAAAGAAAAACAAGGGGATTGAACTTAAGGAATATATAGTATAAGGATTATATAAACTGTCTCTTAATGTGCATATCTAAGCATGTGTATTTCCTGAATTCTTATTTAAAAGGAATAAAAATACAAGTCAAAGAAACTTAAGAACACTATTGAAGATAGAAGAATTCGGGAAAGATGCAAGTTGAAAAGGAATTATTCTAGTCTTAGAGCGGTCACACACGTTCCGGTATACCCGTCAGGTAAACCTGCATTGGTAAACCGAAAAGGTATATTTGTGCAGACACGGTAAACCGGAAGATTTTAACTCTGTCGAGAGATGGCTGTCCGGAAAATGCTGGATATCTATAAATCTAAGAGTTTTATCAAAAAAGTGGCCCAAGTAAACGTTCAAGTAAATAAAATTACCTAGAGAATGAGATAGGAATCAAGTTTCTATGGGGAGTGGTTTTCATTTTATGAAGGAAAAACTGCGATTGTTTTAAAAAATTGATCATTTTCTGTCATTAAAAATGGTAGATATCTATAAATCTAAGAGTTTTAACAAAAAAGTGGTCCAAGTAAACGTTCAAGTCAACAAAATTTCCTAGAGAATGAGATAGGAATCAAGTTTCTAGGGTGAGTGGTTTTCATTCTATGAAAGAAAAACTGCAACCTTATTGCGACACGGGTTAGCATTATCCAATTAAGATGAAACTTTATTTGAATTGTAGCGAATTTAATCTAGTTTAAAAATGTATTGAGTGGTCTTTGTCGAAAACGTGCTTCTTCATGGTCAAAATGGAAAAAAATCGAAAAAAGTGCGAGTTTTGGAGATATTCAAAATTGATTCGGGGAGCTGTTTTTTGGATCTACTGGACCAATTTTCCAATTTTTTTTTTAATCAACGAGAAATTTTGTCCTCTTTAATTTACCATAGGACGGCTATTTACAAAATATGGACCGTTTTCGAGTTACAGGCGAAAATTTCGGGGTTTTTCGGCCACCAAAAGTTGTCCCCCACACTTTCGAAGTCGCAAACTTAGATTTGGCATACCCACACCATACCAAACGATCCTAGAAAAAAATCTTTTCCCTCAATTAATGTAAGCTGAAACCCCACTTCAGGTCTACACGCCTGCACAGGTAGAAAGAATTGAATTTCGGTTCTTCTGTCGTCTGTGCAGGTCGCTACGCCTGTGCAGTTTGGCCTGCAGCGGCTGGCAAACACGCTCCGGTTTACCTGACACTTATACCGGAACGTGTGTGGCCGGCCTTAGATCATTCGGACTCAATTCACTTGCGAGAAATAAGACTAATAGGAGATTCAGCCTTGTCTGCTCACTGGAATTCCTGACAGTAGAAACGTCTCCGTCCTTCCTTTATTTGTTAATTCTAGCATGGGTTTTATTTAAACGACATTAAGTCAAAACCCACCCTAAAACCACTTAGCTGTCAAGTAACTTCGACTTCAACACAACCCTGAAATCTTTTCCCCTTCTTTTCAAGATGCCAGAGTGAATCCTATGGCCCTCTTCACACTAGGGAATTCCCAAACGACGCAACTGAAACTCGACTATTGTGTTGCCTTTGCGTAGGATACACATTGAGAATATTTTAAAGCGATTCAGGGGAGATTTAATAATAATTTTTTCTTTTTTTTAAATTTTAAATCCCGAGTAAAAGATCATTACAAATATTATTATATATTAGGATTTGCCAATTTAATTGATTAGAATACTCGATAAATTGTTATTTAATTTAAAAAATAGAGAAACATTCGTTTTAATTTTTTCTTTAAATAATTCAAGAAAACGAAGTTTAAAAAATGTTAATTTGTCTAAAATTAAATATAAAAGTCATCAGTCTATTACAAGCAAAGCCTTCGAAACTATATTCTCGATATAAATAAATTAAAAAATTTATTTAATTTATTGTCTCCTTTAACTTATAAATATTCTGCTACTCTCGGCAAAAAGAAACTTTCATAATTATAATTATAAAACCCAAGTGTACCAGTGGCGTCCGGTCCATGGAAGCTGTGGATTCGGCGCATCCCTAAAATTTCAAAACATTGAGTGTCATAAAAATATCTACTGTTAAATTTTTAAAATAAAGTGAAATTCTATGATGTTGTATTTGAAGAAATTTTCAAAAAGGAACGAAGAATAAAATAATGATTTCCTCACAATGACAGGAGGCGCGCAAGTGACTCAACTGATGGGCGACCTGCCTAGCAAGTTGCCTGAAACTGCTAGAATACGCGTCTCTTGGGAATCGCTCCGTTTGGGTCTCCCCACTACTTAACATTGGAAGTTCTAAGATACTCCTAGGTTACTCAAGTTTCAGTTGCGTCGGCTGGGAATTGCCTAGTGTGAAGAGGGCCTTATTTAGAAATATATTGGCATTTCTAGCCTTCAGTGGGCCCACAGAATATGTATACAAAATTTGGTTGAGTTTGGTCCAATGGGCTAAAATTTTCATTTTTGACCCCCCCCCCCCCCCCCCCCACACACACACACACACATTTTGGGTGGTTAGTTTTTGCATTTCTAGCCTTCAGTGGGCCCACAGAATATGTATACAAAATTTGGCTGTGTTTGGTCCAACGGGCTAGAATTTTCATTTTTAATCCCCCCCCCCCCCCCCATTTTGAAGGAGATGAAAGATGGAAAGTTTGTATTTTTGGAATATTTCCTTTGTTTGTGTCCAAAACCCTACTAGCAGGCAAAATTTCATGATGCTGGGATGATTGAAAGTACCCTAGAGGTTTTGACGACCTGTCAGTGAGTGAGTGCCAAAATTAGCTATTTCTCTCAGGTCCATGTCTCAGAATCTATCAAAGCTATATTATTGAAATTGGGTACTCTATTCAATATGGATTACATAATTATATGTGTAAAATTTCAGCTCTGTATCTCAAAATGAATTCCGAGCTGCAGGGGGGTCGAAATTGGCTCGAAAATGGTTCATGTTTATAGCATACAGCGTGTACGTCCAAGTTAATGCTTCGAACTTGGCCGCTGTACGCTTTGATCAAGAGTTTCAATATTATAAAAACAATAAACTATTTTTTTGTTTAAGTCATTTTTTATTATTGATATTTAGATAGCCTCTTGAAATTCCTGAAAAAAAAAGAGGATATTCATGGGTTGTATTGGAGTCGAAGGTATTTGTAAATCAGAATGTTTTAGGGACTGTGCAAAAACTAAAGCGAAATATTTTCTTTCAAATTGTTAAACGCCAAATTCAATTAAGTTTTTTGTTTCTAATTTTATTGCGAAATAAAAAAATTCGAATCGCAAATAAGGTGATTATAGATTCTACCATTTTTCATTAAAACTGTCTATAAAACAACACACGAGTTAGTTAGTAGATCTTAGGGTCTCCCATACTCTGGTTCCGTAGTTTATCTGACATCAAAACTAATTATTTTAGAGCAACCAATATATTTTTTTTTTTTTTATCTAAAGTATTTACATTAAGCTATTTTCATTATTTTTAAATAAAAAGGCTTATTTTTCAGCAGTTTTTTAAATTAATTTAAATGGTGGTTTTTAATTAATCCAAATATTTCGGAAATTTTCACAATATTCCTTCTTCAGTGGACCCTCTTGAGCAAATACAATAAATAGAATGTTAGTTAAAGTTAGACATTAAATTAAAAAACTGAGTTAAAGAATTTTTTTTATAATATATATATATATATATATTTTATGAATATATTACCTCAACCAAAAATCACCGCATATGACCAGTATTTTGTATGAGTTTTACAAGGGCTGTGTTATAACAAGAATCTTTTTTGTCATCAGTGTGCTAATTGACTTGTCTGTTAAAACGTCAAAAATAAATTAAAAATTGTTATTGGTGGAGTTTTTTGAAGGCAGAATTAAAAATGACACACTAGAAAATGTCTCTTTGGCCCAGTGATCGAACTTTGAAGACTGAGCATATGCGGTGATTTTTGGTGAGGTAATATATAAAAAATATATATTTTTTTTTTTAAAAATTCTTTAACTTAATTTATTAATTTAATGTCTAACTATAACCGAAGGGTGAACCGGGACCTAATATAGTGTACACCTACTTCCACTTTCATTTCCAAGTAGAAGACAATAGATGAAGGGGCATTATCTAATTAATTCCAAAATAATTCCAAAGACGTGTACACCTAATTCCAATCGAGGTTCACCCCTCGACTTTAACTAACATTCTATTTATTGTATTTGCTCAAAAAGGTCCACTGAAGAAGGAATATTGTGAAAATTTGCGATTAATTAAAAACCATTATTTAAATTAATTTTAAAAAATGCTGAAAAATAAGCCTTTTTATTTAACACCTATATGCATCAGCACTACCGTTAATTAAAAAAATAATTTTTAAATCTATTGGTGGAAGAATTAGAAGGTTGAGCGATTTGTAAACTCATAGCGCACGAGTGGCAAGTCAATATAAAAATTACGATTTTTCTTGCTGAGAGTGATTTTTAAGAAGAAATATATAATGAATAATATAGCTATATTTTTATTTGCATCAAGCAGAAGAGATGTATTCAGTGATTTATCTTAAAAATTACAAGATCAAACGTTTAGTATGATTTTAAAAGACCTATTAAACGAGCCCACCCTCTTTGATAGTTTTTTTGTATGGGTCGCCTTAAATTTTTTTTACATTTCTCTACATAATGAGACATTGCGAATATTAAAAGCCCACGCCTCTAAAATTTCATTACAATTTAATTGGTAAATTGCAGAAGCATCAAGGATGTAAGAGACAAAATTGACGAAATTAAAACTACGGAACACTAGAAAGATAAAGTGATTAGAAGCCGAATTTCCTATAAATTTAATACGTTGAGTTTTACCTCTTATTAAAATTAACTAGATTATGTAACAATGTTTATGGAGAAGCCGATTAGTTCCACTGTGAATTGGCCGTTGATATTTCCGTGAAAAGATTACAGCAGGGTTGGATAACTTGAGAGGTTTTTCGGAATGATATTTATTTTCCAGATGTGCTTTAATTGAGATCGGGGAAAAATCAATTTTTAATGTGTGTTGTGATGGTGGAAATACATATGATATGTTTCGGTTTTATACAGAGCAAACCTTCTTCAGGACTTACGATGACAATTTATAAACTGCATTAGTTTGGCCCAAGGCAACCATATGCAAAAATTGTATGTGAGGAATTGTCAAGAGGTCCTAAGCAAAAGATCAAATTATCTTATCTGAATTAAGATATATTTAGGCTGTTGCCAGGTAACATTTCTCTTGTTGCATGTTTCCAATTAAAAATTCCTACCTCTTACAAACAAATATCTGTTAATCTTGTCCACCAGAGCAAAGTAAAACAATATACAAATACATACACACAAAATATTTGCCTGGCTGGAGACATATTCACAAATAAAATATTACAATCCAATTTTTCCACTGTGGTTTCTCACGTCGAAGGCTGTTTTTTTTTCAAACAGCTTCTAATGTGTAAAAAATGAAATCAGCTTAGGTCAGGGGTTACCAAACTTTTCCGAGTCGCGGCATCTTTTTTCAATTAAAATTTTCCCATGGCTCCCTACCCAAAGTAAAAGTACATATATCAAAACATATTCCCTATTTGGCCTCTCTATATACTCTTGTATTAGAATCGATAAAAATATCTCGGAAATTAATAGTTTATTTTTCTATGAAAATCTAAAATTCAGACTACAGTTGTATACATTTCAGATTTTTTCGAGGGTGTCAAAGTTAAATTTTTTCGGTTTATATCAAAACAAATACCGTATTTGGCCTCTCTAAATACTCTTGTATTAGAAACGATAAAACTATCTTGGAATAATAGTTTATTTTTTATATATATATATTATTATATATACATAATAATACGTAATAATTCAGACCACAGGGGTAGGACCTTTTGTATACATTTCAGATTTTTTCGAGGGTGACAAAGATAAATTGTTTCGGTTTATGTGTGACTAATCGTAAGTAAAAGATAAAAATGAATAATAAATAAATTTTTAGCTTCTCACTTTGTTTATTGGCGCATCTGTGAAGACGCCGCGGCGCACAGTTTGAGAACCTCTGGCTTAGGTAATTGTATCCAATTCTCTTTGAATTTTAATGAATTTTATATAAAAAAAATTCCTCTCGGCAAAGCTCCTTCTGAGAGCACTCTATTTTTCTAAATTACACCTTTTTACTTTTGTCAAGAGGGAGGGAGTCCTGTGATTTCTCAGGCTCTTATGTATTTTATAATTTTCTCAACATGTTAGTTGAAAGTTGGGCTAAACTAATGCAGTTTAAAGTAGGTTCATCTTTTATAAACACAACTCTTTTGTAAATATTGATTCTGTTCTATGATTTTCTATTAAAATTCTGAATAATTAAATGTGATTGATACCATTCTAACACTGCATTAATTATAAATTAGTATATAGACCCCCAATTTTCGATATCTGGCATCCCTTGTGGGGAATTATTTGCTAATGGAATTATGCCTTTAAACGAACAAACAGAGCAGTTGAAGAGGCTGGTGAAGGAACGAGCTGCTTGGAGAAGAAACTTCACATTATGGTCAAATATTATTCAGTAAAAATGAGGAAATTTCGAAAATCAAGCTATAACTTAGGAAGTTGCAAGAGAGATTCGAAAAGCTGAATGCTTTAGATACATAAGTAAGTGAAATCTTATATTTAACGGAAGAAAATTATGATGAACTGGATAAAGAGATAGAAGCTTGTCAAAAATACAAGGATAAATATTTTGAATCCATTTTTAAATTGGAGGGGATGGAAGAAATTTCAAGACAAGAGAATGGAGAAAATAATTTTTCAGACTCTATAAAATCACAAGGAATGAAATTAAAACTCCCTAAAATTGAATTATATAAATATGATGGCAAGTTAGAGAATTGGATAGCCTTTTGGGCACAATTTAAAAGAATCCATGAAGATTTCGCTATTTGTGATGAGAATAAATTTCAATATTTAATTCAAGCCACGATTGAGGGTAGTTATACGCACCAAGTGATCATTGGTTTTCCCCCGTCTAGTGTAAATTATTCAAAAGCAATTGAATTGTTGAAACAAAGATATGGACGGGATGAATCATTGATTGATTATTATGTTAGAGAACTCCTCAAATTAATATTGATAACGACTAATGGCAAAGAAAAAATATCTCTTAGAAATCTTTATAGTCCAAGAGCTGGTGACACATTTTGACTACGGATTTGACCCAACTAGAAATAATGCGTAATAATACCGTCTATGATAGTTGTAGAGGGAATGGCCAGTCTGGCTGGCTGTAGAAGGTGGACCAGGTACTGCGCAAAAAATATTTGATGCTATTTTTTCATGTTGTAAAAATACACTTTGGGTGGTCTGGTTCCACGTCCCACCACTCAAATGGTCTGGGGTGAATATATTATGTTTATAATTGACTATAAATTATAATTTTTATAATTTCATTGTGGGTCAAAAACATTTTTTAACACATATGTATTTTTTACCGTACTCACACCATGCGCAGTACCTGGTCCACCTGCTACAGCCAGCCAGACTGGCCATTCCCTGTACAACTATCATAGACGGTACTATTACGCATTATTTCTAGTTGTGTCAAATCCGTAGTCAAAATGTGTCACCAGCTCTTGGACTAATATGATAAACTGGAAACGCAACTTAGAGCCTTAGAATCATTGAAGGTGACCACGGATAAATATCAATGTCTACTTTTCCCTTTAGTTGAATCAGCCCTACCAAATGAAACCTTAATTGAATGGGAAAGACATAAGTGCAGAAATAAAGGAAAAGAAAAGAAATCCGAGCTCGATCAACTTTTAGAATTCTTAAGAGATGAAGTTAATTGTCAGGACAGAGCACAGAGGGTACAAACTTCACTTTTAGAAGAAGAAAAATATAAAAAACAGCCACAAGAAATATGTATGTCCACCATCACAACACACATTAAAAATTGATTTTTCACCGATCTCAATTAAAAGAAAAAAATTTTTACAGCACACATGATAAATACCTGACAACAACAAATGCATTCAATAGGTATTGTTCCCTCACACATTGAGACACCAAACAATGGCTACCTGCACAAAAGTCATAACAAAGAAAGCCTTTCACCCATAGGCCTTCAAAGGACATTGTTCCCTTTCTTTCTCAAACGCAATTAACAGGAAGCTCATTTGTCATCATGCAGAGACACAAAGGGTTCCCATTCAAAGGAGCCTAAACAATCGACCAACCAAAACAATAGAGGGCCAGTGACCTCCTCACCACTACAAGCAGCCTCCCTGGGAAAAGCAACACGCCCCCAAATCTTCGTCATTGGCTGAGACCAGTAGCAGGGCAGCCAATGAGGAATCAGACGCCTCCTTTTTTTTCCCCCCCAGTTGCAGCGACCAATGAGATTCACCCCTGCCAAAGAAACGCCCTCTGACGCCCGCGAGTTCCGTATAAAAACGCCAGGCGCGGTTCCACCACATCAGTTACGAGTTATCGGTTAGACCAGTTAACCAGTCAAGCAGTCAAGTCAACAGCCAAAACAGTGCCAGTGATAGAGACATGGTGGAGGCCACGAACAGGCGCTAGTATCGATTCGAAACCAACTTGTATATATATTTGTCCGGTCAGTCCTAGCGCTCTCCGCTAGATCGCACTGCAATCTCATACAAATAGTTTATTCAACTAAACAATACTTTAAGACAATTGTAGTGATAATTCTTTAAGTACTCAACAGTCAAATTGTTAAACACATTGTATATTACGTGAGTCAATCAATCATTAATGAAATAATAAACCAATGAATTAATGAGAGCCGAGTCAACGCATTGAGTGGCGTGAGCCATGATTTTCTTTGAATGTTATAAATGCGTCAACTCGAATCGAGTTAATTCAGCTACCACCAAAATATGGTCTGCTCAATTGTTTTTGATTATTCATCATCCACTACCTTATCTTCCCTCGTGGTTGGAACCACCGTCGGGGCACAGGGGCATTCCCCTCTCCTCCGACAACCAACCCCTTCCGATATCCTAGTTAGCATCAGACACCCCCCACCACTAACACTGGCGGCGACACCAAACGCGCGCAGCCATTAACATATTCTTAACTTTTGTAATTAAAGGAAGCTTTGTCTTGAGAATTATTTCACCCCGAAATACGCTTCCAGCTCACGCAACCCCTTCATACCTATAATTCCGAAAAACTTCACAAGTTATTCAACCATGCTGTAGATTATGTAAATACCATTTTTTGAAAGATTTATATTGATCCTGAAGATGCCACCCTTGCGACTAGTTTGCAAGGATTAATGAAAGGTCTATATAATATTAAAAACTAAATCGTCTATAATACATATTTATAACATAATTTTTTTTTATTAAAATAAATATTTTTTACATGAAGAGAAATAAATAAAAGAACATTTTTATATTTAAAGGAAATTATATTAAATAAATATTTTTAAACAGATTTTAAAATATCTAAAATTATATATATATAAGTATTAAGCATAATAGATTATCGAATTTTAAAAACTTTAAAACAAAACTAAAGTCAAAATAATATAAACGTAAAGGTAAAATTATTTTGTAAGAATTATCAAAAGTTAGTCATTTTTACTTTTTAAGATTTTCCGCCGGGTTTGCTGTTTTGATGAAGATTTTGGCGTATCATTTTCTAGTTGAGGTTGACCATTTAGTTTTCGTGCATTTGAATCCAATGTTAGTAGATCTTCTTGTCTCATAGATAAATTGAGATTTTTCAAATCACGACTTCGCAGTGGAGTCATAACGACGGAACATGAATTAAACTTGGGCGACTGAAATTAGTTGAAAATGTATTTTAAAATTTGTCTTAATTTATTATACTTTTTTTTTTAAATTATTTAAGGTAGTTCTTTCACAAATGCAAAAATTCAAGAAGTCTTCGAAACTTGGAATATAAGTCATTAAAAGCATAATACAGACACAGTTAAAATTTGAAGACTATTTACCACACCAAACGTGAAATAATTGCAATTAAAAATTGAACTTTTTACATATGGTAGATTGGGAAAGGGTGGGGATATGATCATTATTTTATTTTCTTTCTTTGAAGGACTTTCACCATCTTGATGAAAAACTAATATTTGTTAGAATAATATATTCCGAGTAAATTAAAAAAAAAATTGAAATCATTTACCACGTAGTTTTGATAAAAAATAAAAAAAAACATATTTGGGCGATTATTTTTAGTGGAGGGGATAAAATATCAATGGCTTAGAAACGATCCATTCATAAATAGAATATAGTAGCGTAAAAAGTACAGTCACGTTAAAAAAAAACATAACCTAAAATTGTTAACACCGTTCATATACCGGGTGAGTTTTTTTATCTTGCGACAGTCTTATAAAACAGTGCATTATATGAAAAAAAGTTTCAAATAAAAGTTCATTTAAATCAGGGGGGAAACTAAAGTACGTTATTGTTTCTCGACCAAGAACAAGCTTTCAAGGGTATTTCGAGGCCAAGTTCTGTTTTTTAAATAAAAACCTATATGTTTTTGTACATATTCTGAATCTACAAAAAAAACTGAACAACTTTTATTAGAACTATATTTTTATACGACATCAAATAAACAAAATTATTAAATCAAATAGATCTCAAAAAAAAAAATATTAATAATAATTATTTTTAACAATCATTCAACTTAATTATTGAATAATAATGATCAAATATTTAATTATTAAATAAATAATTTAATAATTATTAATAATTCATAATTTTGCGACACTGTTCTGAGACATTCCAGAGTGTATCGCAAGTCTTCTTCCAGTTCCATTTTCTTTTGTTTTTTAACAGATTTATAACAAGATAAAATTAAGCTTGCGAGGGAGTATTCCTACCAAGAAAACCCTCGGCATCCATTTCAATGGCAGCCCCATAACACTTCTTCCACATTCACCACAAACCGTTTCATTTTCTTCAACAAAAAAATGCTCCATTATTATTATGGTAATACAATATAACTATCTACTGGATTAACACAAGATTAACTCAAGAATTTTAAGTAGTTCTATTATGTATAAAATAATCTCTTAAATGTGTGTATAATGATGTTTTAATATCATTATAAGCACTTATTTTCATTGTTGTGACTTTTCGATTTAATAATTATTTATTTAATAATTAATTTTTTAATCATTATTAATTGATAATTAAGTTGAATAATTGTTAAAAATAATTATTAGGATTTTTTTGAGATCTAATTAATTTAATATTTTTTTTATTCGATGTCATATATAAAAAAATAGTGGTTTCCATTTAAAAAAAAGAACTTAACCTCGAAATACCCTTGAAAGCTTGTTCTAGGTTGACAAACAATAGCGTAGTTTAGTTTCCCCCTGATATAAATAAACCTTTATTTGAAACTTTTTTCATTGTTTTTGAGTTATAAGACTCTTAAAATACAAAAACTCGCCCGGTATATAGAGGGGTTACGAGGCTAAAACTTTTTGTGTGGATTGTCGTGAAAGAACCTCCTTAAATGAGAATCGAAAAATAATAAGGAACATATATTAATAATATTAAAAATAGTTTGAGTTTTGACAATGTCGTATTTCTTTAGGGGTATATATATATACAATATATTATAGCATTTAAGTGGAGGTAGAGGCTAGGCTAGCGACTCCCACTATCTTCCTAAACGACCCAAATCCATTTTATTGGGTTGCAAGCAACAAGACTTGATATAAAATAGCTTAATTGTGCCATCAATCTAAGAACTTAGAATGCTAAATGTTGTTTACATTCAGAAATCTAATAAGCTTCAACAAACTAAGGCCAGTGGCCATAGTGTAGAGCTATTGCGTTTCTAGTAGTGGAGATAAAGTGACGCAATTAGCAGCATTCAACGTCTGTTTTCAAAACATACAAATGTTAAATGCTTATTTCTTACCTTTTTTTAGGTGAAATATTTTTTGCACCAACAAAAAATAATGTTTGAAGAGAAGCAGAATCCGTATATCGTGAGTCAAACTTCATGCAAAAAAAAAAAATAATAAATAGATCATAAAAATAATTAAAAAACAAGATAAATAAATAAAAAAAAAAAAACAGCTGAAAATGCAAGCATTATCATAATGAAATTAGGACCGTTTTTTCGAATTTATCATAAATAATAATAGTAAGATAAATTAAATCAATGAAGTGCATGCGGACAGCTTTAGAATAATTAAATAAAAATTCTAATATGAAATCAAATTTTTAAATTTTAATAAAACCATAAGATTTTGAAAACTAACCAAGTACATTCGTATGTCATAAATAATTATGAAAAAAAATAGTAACTATTTAAATACAAAAATCAAATTTTAAAAAACAAAATTATACGAAAAAAAAAATAAAGAATTGTTTTTTAAATTAAAAGTTAATTTTGCCGATCGTAGTAGAATTAAGGTATTTGTTTCACCATATGGGTTTTCTTAGGATTTTTTTGAAATTTAGAAAGATTATTTTTTAAATACTTGTGTATCGATTGGTGGCAAAACGAAAGTTATGAACAATATAGTTCCGGAGATTATAAATTCCAAAGATAGAGTTTTTCAGACACTTATACATTGAACTATACGGGATATCAGAAAGTTTAAATACATATTTAATTATAATTAAGAAACTCTTCTTACCATTGGTATAAAAAACTAAACCAACATTAAACAATAACTAATACATTTTTTAATTCATAGTTACAACAAAATTTCTGAGATAATAATGAATAAATAATGAAAAATTTACACTAAAAACAACCTGGCAACAACGCGTTTATGTAACCTAAAAAGTGGGTTAACTTTGGTAATTTTTTTGTCGTTTTTTCGCTTCAGCCATTGTCGCAACAGCTTTTAATCGTTATTAAGAACTTTTCGTTTTATAAATCTCCCTTTATAATATATTTTAATGTCATTTCTATGATAAAAATATTCAAGCTCGGACAATGTTGACAGATTTGTCAAACGAGCACGGGATTGGCTAGTAGTGGTACATAAACAGCAAAAAGTTTTGGGCTTATGAATTATGAATCCTTATTGTCTGTTCTATATACTCTAACATTAACTTTTTGCAAGTATTGTCGCGAAACAACTACCTTAAATTTCATTGGGAAAATCCTGAGAGTGTGTTCTACTGAAATCGATTGATAATTTTTATTAAATCTCAGAAGGGAAGTGAAGGGGGGATAAGTACCATCCTACTGTCAGATAGTTGTATTCTTTTCACCTTAATAAAAAACCCTCTGGGAGTATCATTGAAACGTTGTACTCGAGTCAACAGTTAATTTTTCAATCACCGAATCATATTGGTCACCACAAAAAATGAAGAAAAATGCTACGCAAAAAGAAAAATTTAGTCGCTTGGGGAATAAATTAAAAATAATAATAATCAGAATATAATTTGTTTCTGTTTTAAGTTTCTTTGCTCTTTTTATAAAAAAAAAAAAGTAATTTTCTATTCGAGTGTCAGCAACCGCGATTATTTCCAAAAATATAGGACTTAGTTCAAACAAATTTTTCCTTCTTGAAAAGTTAATTCTTTCCTTTAAACTATTTCAATAATTCAATAGAATTATTTAAATTTTCCAGCTCAAGGAATGGGGGGAGAGGGCGTACAATGGGAATTTTAGCACTTTTATGGCGCTAAAAGTCCGAAAAATGAAATTCTACAAAGGATAAAATGATACTCGAATCTTCTCAAGCAATATCCACGATCTCCGCGATAGTGTGGTTGCTAAAGTGGGCGTTGACTCATACAAGCCGGTTGCAAGATTATGAGTATGTTATTCGGCCGCGTGTTATTACTTCTATGGTTTTGTGTTCACGTTTTCAATGTTTATGTATTTATTTTTACAGCAATTTTTACCCCGATTTCGAATTTGTATTTGTTTTTTAGTTTTAAAGCATTGGAAGGCGTGAATATTCAAACGAGCTACTTTTACACTGTATCTGTTTTATAAAAGTTGACCTGCAAAATTTCTAGGGAGAGGTAGTGCAAATTTTTTTGCACATATCTCCATTAGTATATGTACTTTCACCCACATTCATCATCTGATGTTACAATGCGCTACCGTGGGCAACAACGTACTAAATGTTCTCTAAATTTAAGTTTTTACACAAAATAACAAAACAAAGAATTGAAATGACGATTTAAATACATTTATTTTGTATAATAGTGTTAGTGTTTTGTTTTGTTTTAAAATATTATCAGAAACGGATTCAGGACGCTAAAAAACATATTTTTTCATACCAAACACGAGATTTATGAAAATTTCCAGGTGTGCCCCTCGCCCTTAGGGGTTCCTTTCAAGTTTATGATAATCGAAACGTTAAAAATCCAAAGTAGAATGGTTATTCCTCAAGTATTAGGTGAGAATCGATGGCTATTTTTGAATTTAAGTCAACATGGACTGCAAATAGCCAGTGATATTTGATTAATAATAAAGGAATAAACATATTAATATTTCAAATGACTTTTGATAAAGTTTAGCAAAGATCCGTTGAAGTTTATTTTTTAATTTAAACCTAGGCCATAATGAATAGAGAATATACCAATAGAAATATTCCAAGAAATTTTTACTTAATTTTAGGACTGAACAAAATTTTATTAATAATCATCAGCCTTAGGCTATTTTGTCAAGTTTTATATCAAAATCAATAGAAGCAATAGAGAAATTCACCCTCGAAATATCAATTATTTTTCGAATTATCTGACATGGAAAATATTTTTGTACATGGCCGCTCCTGGCAACAGATATTATATATGAAATCCATTCCCGGAAAATTAAGAATCTTATGCACTATTTATTTAATACGGATCACGAAACCCCTTTTTTACATACTATTTTAAAATTATTTACGCTCCAAGGCCCTTTGCACAGTTTTATAGGATTGAATAACGAAGTACTTTGAAAAAAAATCATATTTATTAGAAATTTAAAATAAAAAGTAGTAAATTACCCTAAATTTGTCTTCGTTCGGAGCAGACAAATATTCATCTGGATTATCTATTGGTTTAGGAAGATATGGATCTCCTGACAATAAAACATTATCATCATCATCTTCCATATCATCTAAAATTAAGTTTAACTTCTGACGAGGCATATCTTTTTTATTCAATCTGTAATCAAAATATTTTGAAGATTAATAAAAATTTGATTGTGTTATTAGGTCATGCACGTTGAATATATGGAAGAATTGTCAAGAAATAGGGTAGGTAGAAAGTGAAATTTTTTATTAAGTGTACAGCTTCTCTTTTTTAAATATATTTTTAAGAGTGTATTTATTTGTAATGAAGCTTTTATTTTTGTGATTAATTTGATTAAAATTTGAATTTTTATTTAAATCACACATAATTAATTATAATTATCCATTGAACACGAACAAATAATACAATATAGCTACGACGTTTCGAATACTCCAGCCTACATATGGAGAAGGGAAATAGGCAGAGGAAAGCTGGCCACTTTAGCAATGAAGAGGTGACTGAAGTTCATTCTGAAAATGGTGGAAGGAAATGAAGATCGTTTGACCACGATTTGCTGGAGAGAGCTGATGAGAAATATGTCCAATAATCAAGAAACTCTCTGGGTTCAATATATGAAACAAAGAATGAATGACCTGGGACAGAATGTGGAATCACTCCTGATGGATGAAAACGACCCAACAGGACTGGAATCAATGATGACAAGACTTCTAATAACAGACGATACAAGCAGACTGGAAGTGTGTAGACACATCCTCATACTGCCCATACTACAAAAGAATATTAAAAGAGACCTAACCATGGAAGACTATCTTAATGACGACAGGACCGAGAAAATGGACAAGAGTAAGATGTGGCAGTGTGTGGAGGGGGACCAAAAACATATTGTGTAGATGGCGTGGAGAGGACAAAGAGACGTTTGACCACGCTAAAATCTGTTCAGAAATGAGAAGAGACACAGGATTTGACTTACAAGATTGGGAGAAGAAATTGACAGGACCAGAGGACAAGATAGACAAGGGACCGACAAATAAAAGTGACGACGGACAGAAGAAGACGGCTTAAAAGAGAGAGAGAGCCCAAGATGGAAGATTTCTGAAAGATCAAAAAGAAGAAGGAAGAAGAAAAAAAATATTTTGTGTATTTTGTATATTAACTATTTAAGTAATGTAAAAAAAATTGTATGAATCCAAAACCCAAATAGGGTAAGGATTGAATAAAATAAAAATAACTATGACTTTTCGATCGACTTATTCTGCGATCGTTCTCAAATATAATCAAGCTATAATCGGAGTGGGTGCCAGGCGCGGATCCAGACCTCTGATTTGGGGGGGGGGGGGCGGTCGCCGGTATATAAGATCTACTTTTGATCTCGAAAGTGTGCCGCGATCGAATTGTCAAAGCGGGGGGGGGGGGGGGGTCAGAGACGCCCCCCACATAGAACTTTTTTCTTCAATTTTAAAATTTAATGTTATAAAAAAAATTAAATAAACATGTAAAAAATGTTGATCTCCAGTGCTTTGGGGGGGGGCGGCAGCCCCCATCTCCCCTCCTCCTGGATCCGCGCATGGTGGGTGCTCATACTTGAGAACGATCGCAAAATAAGTCGATTGAAACTTCGTAGTTATATTGTATTATTTGTTCGTGTTCAATAAATAATTATAATTAATTATGAGTGATTTAAATAAAAATTAAAGTGTTATTATTTCTTTATGGAAATGGGCTGAATCTTTCTCGAGAAGAAATCCAACAGAAAAAAGCAGGTACTAAATAAATATGATAAATTAGGTGATAAATTGATTTCATGCATTATCTAAAATAACCTATCCGAAAAAATATATAAAAAAAAATGAATAAAGTTGAAAACAATTAGGTTTTACCGAGAGGTGAACCGCGATTGGAATTAGTGGTACAACGTCTTTGGAATTACTTTGGAATTCATTAGATAATCTATTGTCTTCTACTTGGAAATGAAAGTGGAAGTGGAAGTAGGTGTACACGATTTTAGGTCGCGGTTCACCCCTCGGGTTTTACTTACTTTTTAGTTTTGTCCGACTTTTGCGACATATCTAAATTTTCCGGATCGATATCAGATTGATAATGTGATTTATTAAATGAAGAATCGCTGAAAAAATAATTTATATAATTATAAATATATATTTAATGAATAAGTAAAAATTCTACTTTTGTATTTTTATAAAAACAAAAAATCATTTCCAAAAATAAAATTTTAAAATATTATAAATGAGTCATTTTGTTCATATTAAATGTAAATGGTATATTATAATATATAAATTACTCAACGAATTTCATAAGATATTATAGTATAAAAAATAAATTTGATAACTATAAACATTTTCTTTGAATTCCCTGGGATCAATGAATCTTAATCTTAATTTATTTTTTCTATTTGGTTATTAAAAGATCTAGAAAATAAAGGGCCAATAAAATTGACTAGAATAAGAGAGAATAATAATTATTATTTGATTAAACAAGTGGAAATATATTAAGAAAAGTTTTCAAAAATCTAGCGTAAATTAAGCTGAGGTGACTAAACAGTGCGACTTCATGGTAAATACTTACACCTTATATTATATGTTAATATGATTTTATTTTCATTAAAAAAATATATTTATTAATCTAAGTATTGTACATACAATTGGATGTTGATGAAGGCAGTCCAAGGTGGTTGTAAAAAAATAAGACTATATCAGTTTTATTATTTTACATTTATTCGATAACCGACGTTTCGGAGATTTACTCTCGCCTTCTTCAGGGTAACGAAAAGTTAATGAAAGTATATCAATTCATAATTACTTCCTGTCTCCTTTGACAATGCCAAGAAAACATTATAAAATTTCATCTCGATAGAAAAAAAAATCAGCAATTGCTTTTTCTATCGAGATGAAATTTTATAATGTTTTCTTGGCATTGTCAAAATAATAAAACTGATATAGTCTTATTTTTTTACAACCACCTTGGACTGCCTTCATCAACATCCAATTGTAATTATATTTATACCAGTCCGTCTCCTAACGAAAAACCCTATCAAGTATTGTACATATTTTCTCGATGTCTATATCTCCTAAATCTTAGTCTGTCTAGTATACAAAAATGTCTCTCTCTGTGTGTGTATCTATGTTAAACATAAAGAGAAATAAAGAGGTTGTCCTCTGCTTGATGCAAATAAACATACACACATATGATTTAACTAAGCTTGTCTGCTAAGTAAGAACAAAAATTTCCAAGCGATACTGACCCCATGAAAAATAAATTGACACGTTCGGATGTGGCCATCTTTACCATACACTTCTGGTTGAGTTTGGTCCAAGGGCCTATATTTTGATTTTTTTGACCCCCGACCCCCCATTTTGGGCGGATGTTTTTGCATTTTTAGTGTTCTGGGGGCCCACTGATTATGTATACAAAATTTGGTTGAGTTTGTTCAAATGGCCTAGATTTTTATTTTTTGACCCCTCCCCCCCTGATTTAAGGAGCAGAAAAAAAAATATTTTCGTTATTATAGATTCATTTTATAGTGTAGGTATTTCATTTTTCTTGTTTTTTTAGTTTGAAAATATTATAATTTTAAATTTTAACCGCCCCTCCCCACCTTAATTTTGGGTCGATATGAACCAAAATCTAATCAGCTCTTAATCTCAATTCACCAAAACTACGTGTGAAATTTGGTTTTGATATTCATATTAGCTTTTGAGCTAGCTCGTCCACAAAATTTGGTAACGCACAGACTAACAGACAGAATAACAGACATTTTGACAAAACAGTTATTATCTCGAAAAATATAATTTTTTTGATGTTCACTTATTAGAGCTTATTTGTAGACCGAAATGCCATGGTTTCGCCCAATTTTTTTAATCAAAATAGTTTCAGCAGTTTTGGAGATATTTCGAAAAAAAAACATGCAAAAAAACCACTTTTTTCATGCATGATTACAATACTTGACCATACCCTGTATGGTAAAGTAAAAATATTTATAATTAATAAAAGACTGATTATGAAGGCCAAGCCTTCGAAACTATAGTCTTAAACAAATAAATAATATATATATATATATGTGTGTATGTTTATTTGCATCACGCAGAGGACAACCTCTTTATTTCTCTTTAAAATTCAACAGCTCTGCTACTCTCGCCAAAAAATATAAACTTTTCAATTAATTCTATGTTAATGATTTTCTTGCTAGAACGTTTGACTAATATTTATGATAAAAATTGGAGTATTGAATTTTTAATAATACTTTTTTATTTTTTTATTTTTAAAGTTCGTAAAGAAAGCTAAAAAGAATTTGATACAAAAATTTAATTGAAAACAAGGCTTTAAGGCCAACAAATAAGATATATATAATAAAAATTATATTTTAATAGATATAAATAGATTATTTTTAGAAAAATGTCAATTTTGCGTCAACAGATGACAAGCAAAATCTAATAAAAATTTTATTTCACTATAAAGTAAGTACTACATAGAATTTGGTTGTGTAATTCTTATTGGTTTATGAGGTATAAAATTTTGACTATTGTCTCATAAGTTCATAGACATATTGAAAGAAAGAATTAATTTTTGTTATTGAAGCAATTTAATTGGACAATAACAAAAGGATTTTTTCCTACAACTTATAACTAACGAAATCAGTGTTTCCCAACAGTGAGACCCACGCCCTACAGGCCACAGGGAGGAGTGCAAATTGATTGTTAAGGAATTCGAAAAATAGACTAGACCTACCGTAGTAGTAAGTATTTGTGTTTTATTTTTATTTATTTCAGTTTTAGAAGCATATAACACATTTTACAGAAAAATTTATCAAATGGAAAAAATATGTTATTTTGCGATGGAAAAAATGTGTCATATACATTTAAATATGGTTTTTTTTAAATTATAATTAAGGTAAAGTACCCAGTAGTTGACACTGGACAAGTAGTGGACACTTTTTTCGAAAAAGTAAAATAATAAGAAAATTGCGGGAAGGAATAAATTGCAATAAGTCATTCTGTATAGTGTGGCCTTGTAGCAACAAAAGTGGAAAGCACATGCCAATGCCACCAGCCAGCCGGACATTGTAATTGTGACCAGCTAAAACAAGCAGAGCACGTAAAGATCCAATTTTGCCAGTTTTTCTTATAAAAACTCTTAAGCACTTTGTTGCGAAGGAAGTATTGGAAATGTTTATTATTTTATCATTGTGGATGAAGTGGCGGTTGATTTGTGTTCTTGGAATGTTTAAAATATATAATTTATTGAAAATGACAGAAAAATGTATAAAATTTCTTTGTTAGCCGCCGGGTGTCACCTACCCAACTTAGAAATGGTTAAGTATTGAGTAGATGACACCGGGTGTCAACTACTCGCTAATTATATAATTTGATAAATCGGATTTAATTAAATTAAATTTAGCTGTTATCAGCGGGAAACCCAGCCCCTGACATTTTCAAGATCCCAGAACCATCGTGACCAATAGATGACACGGGGAGTCAACTAATGGAATTAGTGAGTGTCAACTTCTGATTTGTTCCTTTGACATTTCGTAGATGCCCCCGACGAAGGGAAATTTCAGGAACTATACGCATGAGGATATGGAAGATGTGCGACTGCATAAGACACCATATAAAACTGCAGCCAAGAAATTTATATTCCCTAGAATCACTTTGAAGTACAAGGTTGAAGGGAAACACCAAATTGAAAGGGTGCAACCATTTCAGCAATGCAAAAGTGTGGCAGACTCTGGAAGTGGCCAAAGGATAGATAAGCTCGAATACGAATGGAATGGCTGTGCTATTTCACATCAACGAGCCAGTTAAAATGAGGAAAACTAGAAATATTTTTTTGGCTCCCTGTTGCGGCAGGTGGTAGTTATCCCACCTGGTGTCACCAAAATATGTCGCGACCCGGGATGGTTAAGGGCGCGAACACATTAATTATTTATTTATAGCGGGCAATATCATAGTCCCGGAGGATATGGATGCCTACTAAGGGTAGCGTGACCTCGAAGTTGTGAGTTCTCTGGTCTAGCTCGCCGTTTGCCGGATGATGTGCGCTGTAGAGGAAAAAGTTTCGCTGTCTCTATGCAAGGGTTGAATTAAAACGCATTTTAATTTTACATCATGGTTTGTTTTATTTGGTATAAGGTGGTCTTTACAAACTCACTGACTGACTGGTGGTCAACTGCTCGTGTCGGATGGGTAATAGTAACTCACTGCTCTCCAACAACTCACTGACTGCCTTCCAACAACTGACTGACTGCCTGCTTGGCTCTCTCAAAACTAACTCTCAACTCTGACTTCTGTCATCTCTGGGAGTTTTCAAGAAAAGATATCTTGATTGGCTAAGACCTTAATGAGAAGGCGTATTTTTAAATCATCAACCCCTCCCATTTCCTGAAGGGCGTCACCTCGAAAATTCACATGACTTTCTGGAAATTTTCCGTTAAAAGCATCTTTTTTTTGAAGGACCATTTTTTACACAAAATGTAAGAGCAAGTAGATTTATAATTCACTGTCAACTCAGATATATGACTTATTTCCTCTCATCATATTATTTTGACTAAGAACCCAGGGGGTCAGCGAAAAGAGCGGAAAAGGGATATATAGAAGGGGGGAAGGTGCTAAAAGCGTTCGGGTCCGGATCTGCTTGCAGTGACCTTAATTGAAAAAAAGAGAATTCCTTTAAGAATTCAAACAAAATTTATAACAGGGGTTTCCGGTCCGCAACATCCCGAACTATAATATCTATGATTCTGTAGAAAAGCCATACGCTAAATAAAAATAACATTTCTGTGTTCATACTTCACAAAAACCAATCAATTTAAAGGCATCAACTACTACTGATCCAGAAGAGTGTCAACTACTAAGTTTTTTTATTTGCTTGGTTCAACTATTGAATTTTTAGAAAAAAAAGGTATATATTTTTACATTCACCTTCCTGAATTAATGCTTGCAGAATTATGTTAGAGGAATAGTTAGTGCAACTATTACTGGCGAAACAGTTTCCATTAAGTGAACGAAATCTGAGTAATGAGAGCGAATAGGAAAAAAATTCCTTAAAGTGTCAATTACTGGGTACTTTACCTTAGTTTGAAGTTGGAGTTGATGGTGTTTCACAGTTCTCTTAAAACCACACCAACTCCAGCTTCAAACTCATTATAATTAAAAAAATGTTACACAATCAAGCAACACCGTGTTCGCTACGTCTTATGAATTTTTTGTCTACGTTTGTTTACTGCACTTAATCTTAAATTAATTATAACACATACATTATTTTTGGATACGATTTTTTTAAATTTATTTTTATCCCTTTTTTCTTTAAAATTAAAAAAAAAAAAATATATTAGTAAAACATCTTAGGATTCACAAAAAATAATAATAATAATAACAGTGCATAAGAAAAGAAGAGAGCAAAATAGAAAAGTTCAAATTAATTAAATTTGGTAGTTTTTAAGGAATTTGGTGTTGGTACTTGGTGAAACATTTTTTAAATTATTGGATAAAAAATACTTATTTTTTAAATTATTGGATAAAAATACTTTTCATGTGAAACCTACCAAGTATTTTTTATCCAATAATGAAATTTGGTTTTAGTTTAAATATAAAAATCTACAAAATTAGTTACCCTTATTTGAAAAAATAAAAGTTAACAAAATTTGATAGTAAGTAAGTAGCTAAAAACAAGATATAAATACAATGAAATGAATGTAGAACCCTAGCAAATTCTAATCAACAAAATTTATCTTTGTAACTCTATATATGTCCATTATAGGAATAAAAAACAAAAAACTTAATGTTTTTTATAAAAAAAATTTAAATAGGGGGCTTGAGAATTTTAGAAAGAGTGGGGCATGACACAAATAAGGTTGGGAAACACTGTACTAAATTAATTAATAGAAATTATATAATATAAAATTTAAATAATAATATAAAATTATAATTACGTTTGAAACATGACAGGAGAATTTGATAATGAATTATAAAATGGTAATGATGAATCGTCAAATTCTTCAAAAATTTCTATAGAACAATCCATTTCTTGATTATCTTCATTTTCCACTTGTGTCAGATCAACACCAAGGACACTATCCTGATCTGGACCTAATTGGTTATTTAATTCGTTCAGATACAAAAGAGAACAGTCTGAAGATGACAAAGTCTTTTTTGAAGGATTAGTATTTGTTAATGGCTACAAAAAAAAAAAATTTAAATAAAATTATTGTTAGCTGTTTGAAGTGTAAATTATTCAATTCACTATTCACTCATTTACAAATATATTATTATAATTAATATATGTATACTTAGGTACATATACAGGGTGAGTTTTTTATCTTGAGACAGTCTTATAACTCAAAAACAGTACATGAAAAAAAGTTTCAAATAAAAGTTTATTTATATCGAGGGGGAAACTAAACTACGCTATTGTTTGTCGACGTAGAACAAGCTTTCATGGGTATTTTAATGTCAAGGACTGTTTTTTAAATGGAAATAAACAAAATACATGAATCAATTAGATCTCAAAAAAAATTTAATAATTATTTTTAACATTTATTTAACTTAATGATCAAATAATAATGATTAAATAATTAACTATTAAATAAATAATCATTAAATCGAAAAGCCACAACAACGAAAATAAGAAAAGTATTTATAAGGATATTAAAACTTCGTTATACTCAGATTTAAGAGATTATTTTCTTCTTAATAGAACTAGTTACAATTCTTGAGTTTAAAAAAGTTTATTTCTCGTGTCAATCCAGAAGATAGTTATATTGTATTGCCATAATAAAAATGGACCATTTTTGTTGAAGACAGAATTGAAATGGTCTTAATTTATGCGATGAATGTTGAAGAAGTGTTAGGGGCTACCATTGAAATGAATGCCGAGCGTTTTCCTGATAGGAATACACCCTCACAAGCTTCATTTTATCGTGTTGTAAATCTGTTTAAAAACAGGAAATGTAAAAGCTACGAAGAAACAGGCCAAAATAATGAAATTGGAAATGGAATTCACCCAGAAGACTTGCGATACACTCTAGAATGTCACAGAACAATATGGCACAAAATTATTAAATTATTTATTTAATAATTAATTATTTAATCATTATTATTTGATAATTATGTTAAATAATTGTTAGAAATAATTATAAAGATTTTTTTGAGATCTAATTGTTTCATCTATTTTGTTTATTTGATGTCGTATAAAAATATTTTTTTGTAGATTAAGTAGACGTAATGAAAAATATAGGGTTCTATTTAAAAAACAGAATTTGACCTAGAAATACCCTTGAAAGCTTGTTCTACGTCGACAAACAATAGCGTAGTTTAGTTTCCCCCTCGATATAAATAAACTTTTATTTGAAAATTTTTTCCATATAATGCACTATTTTTGAGTTATAAGACTGTCTCAAGATAAAAAACTCACCCGGTATATTAAATAATTGAAAAAGGACAAAATAAAGATTGTAGATGTTGCTTAATATATTTATAAATGTTTAAACTAAGTTGTTAAATTTAAAATCATTGAGTAAAGTGCTACTTTTCAGCTTAGCAGTATTTATTTGACTTTCAATTATTATTATAATGGTCATTTTATTAACATCCCAAATAGTACTAAAGATCAGGTACTTGAAAAAATTATTAAATTAAAATTTTAAATCTAAATACCTGATTGTTTGTATCATTTAATCTTTCATTTAGTTTCTTTTTCCAATCATTGTGAGATTTTGTAGGTGTATGAAAGCTATATTTGGCAACATCATCATTATATGATAATAAATCCAAATTTTCTTTATTTCGTCTATGATTTTCATCAATCCAAAGCGCAGCCAAGCCAGGATTTAATTCTTCAGGACCTATTAAAAAAAAAAAAAAAAAAATTAGAATAAAAATATTTTTACTTAATCAAAATTATTAATTTAGCATTAAAAATAATATAATTACCAAAAGTATTATTTTGTTTTACAATATTAATAGCTAAAGTATCACATTCAATTTCACAAGATGATTGTTTATAGAAATAATTATCTTTGTCATCAACATCTGAAAGGAGAATACATTAATTAATGGATATTTTATTATAATCTATAGGGTATTCTTAATTAATATGTTTTTTAATTGTAGAAGATTAATATTGTGCTAACCAACCCTATCTGGAAAGAAAAATAGTCGGGGGGAGCCAAAAAAAGGTGTTTAACTCGAAAAACTTGATCAATTACTAGGTGTGCCGGTTAATAATGTCCCTTTTTTCTAACAGATGGCATTTCGGTATTTTTCCACCAAACTCATCCAAATATTTTTTTGGTTTTATAGTGTTGGTAATCACCTTTCAAACGGCATATAACATGTCAACATTCGGTTCATTTGTGTATGAGATATTGGCTTGTAAACATGGCGGATTTTGTGCCGAAAAAAAGCATTTGCGGAGGTGATGTTGCACTATTTTTTAATGAAGAAATCGGCTGCGGAAACGGCTCGTATTCTCGGGGGAGTTTATGGGGACCATGCTCCATTTGAAAAAATCTGCCAGCGTTGGTTTGGACGGTTTCGAAGTGGTGATTTTGATGTGAACGACAAGGAGCGGCCTGGACAGCCGAAAAAGTTTGAGGATGCTGACCTGGAGGACTTGCTGGCAGAAGATCCGCGCCAATCGCAAGGAATGCGCTACAGACAACAATTGATCAATTTGAATCATGCATTGATCGAAAAACGGCCGCAATGGGCTCGAAGACATGGACGTGTCATTTTGCTCCACGACAACGATTCGTCGAACACCACCAAACCATCAAAGCGCTCGAATGGGAGGCCCTACCCCACCCGCCCTACTCTCCAGACCTCGCTCCATCGGATTACCACCTCTTTAGGTCAATGGCACACGGATTGGCTGACCAGCACTTCGCTAATTACGAAGAAGTGGCAAAATGGCTCGAATCTTGGCTCGCCTCGAAAGGGGAGAAATTCTAATGGGAGGGGATACACAATTTGCAGGATCGTTGGTCAAAATGTGTAGAATCCGATGGTGTATACTTTGAATAACCACTTTTGCCAGTTCCGAAAAAATTTGTGTTTTCCTCATGCCGAAAAAAGGACATTATTAACCGGCACACTTAGTAGCCTAGAAAATAGGAAGAGGTCGCTGAAGACATGTATGAGTTTATTTATAAATTTTTATTGACACACCCAGGTATGGTCAAGGGGGGCAGTTGCCACCCCCCCCCCCCCCTCTTCTTAAAAACTTTAATTCAAAAGACAGAAATATAAATACTTAATGAAAATTAACTTTTGTTAAAGGAGAATGGTGTGGGTTCTTGGTGAAGCATTTTAAATAAATTTAAAAAGTTTCTAAAATTTTTCAAAAATTTCAAAATTTTAATCGTTTTTAAAATTTTAGCGCCTCCACAATTTTGCCCAATATTAATTAATTGGTGACCAGCGACCAACACTGGATAGTTATTCTTTTCCTCTAAACTTGAATTAAAGATGTTGTGGCTTCTTGCATCCTTAACATTATGATGAGAAAATTCTGTATGATTAGCAAACAGCTTATATAAAGATTTTGACTCATTCTGAAAGACAAATACGAATAAATTCAAATAAATCTAAAATAGTTACTTACTGGTTTTATTTTCAAGATGTCTAAATTGAACATTTTTAACTTCAATATTATTCATCCCAAAAAGATTATAATCCACACAAAATTGTAAGATAAATGGTAAATGCACTTCATAAGGTTGGATTCTTTTATTAGCAATTCTACAGGTCTGAAAATAATTTAAATAATGTATATGTATATGTATATTGTATAATAAACCTCTGATTGTTTTTATAAAAGATTTGCATTTATTTATTATATATATATTAGGGTGGCCCTTATTTTGGGTATTTTCGAATTTTTACGCTCGCAGGGGCTCATATGGTTCGAAATAAATAAATAAAAATATCCCCCAAGTAATAGTAGCTACCCTTCAGAATTTTTAGATTTGTAGCTATTATCATTTTGGAGTCTATAACTTACTAACACTAAGATATGACAGTATTTTATCTAGTTGTAGCTCCAAAATTAAAATAACTAAAAATCTGGAAAAAAACTCTGAAGGGTAGCTATTATTATAAGGGTAAAGTCTACAGAGTTTTGAATTTTTTGAAATAATACTTTGGCCGGAATAAAAAATTGATCGTTCAATGCCAAAAACCCCATGTTATTTATATGGGAAACTTGCATCGCTCTGAGGCACAGGTTAAAATTGAGATAGAGACTTGAAACTTGGAAGATATTTTTTTTTCATATATTTCGGACCATATGAGCCCCTGCGAGCGTAAAAATTCGAAAATACCCAAAATAAGGGCCACCCTAATATACATAATATGTACATTGCTATATAGATGTATATGTTTACATTGTATACATATATTTTCTAATATATTTCATACCTCCAATAATTTTACAGCTCTCTTTATCATTGATGGATTGTAAAAATATATTTTTAAATACATATCTGCTTGTTCCTTATATCCATAAAATGATCTAAAAAAAGTTTCCAATTAATTAGAAAAATGTTAAAATTGGAGAAATTGAAAGTTTCCAAAAAATATGTAGAATCTCAATCCTAAATAGATAGAATATTCAATCTAAAAATTTGAGAGAAAGACAAGAAATTGTCATTTATTGCTATAACACCATCGGTTGTCTAGAAAAAAACTTTCGAAAAGCGGAAATTTGTTGATTGTAATTCTTTGAAAATGAGAATAAAAAAAAAGTAAAACTTACTTGAAATTGACAAGTTTGATATCATAAATATGATGAGATCCTTGCATATTATTAAATGATTCATTAATAGCTTCATCTAATTCGTTTGCAAAAGTGTGCGCATAGCCGAAACTAATTGGAGATTCGCATGGAATAAGCATGTATGGGAATACTCCATGGATATGCAAGCATGATTTTTTGCCTAAAGAAAAAAATGAATTATATTATATATGGAATTTTAGATAAGAAAATAATTGAGAACTATGACCTTTTATTTCAAATAAATACAGATAACCCTCCTCTTAACATGGTATCCAACAATACGACCAGAATATAAAAAAGCGAGGGGTGAACCGTGATTGGAACTAGGTGTACACGTCTTTGGAATTCATTAAATAACGTCCCTACATCTATTGTCTTCTACTTGGAAATGAAAGTGGAAATAGGTGTACACCATAGTAGGTCGCAGTTCAGCCCTCGTAAAAAAGGAACCTCCAAAATTGGTTGGCTCTACGAGGACAAGCACGACGAGCTTTTAAAGAATAGAAAGACAAAATTACAGACTTTTTAAAGAAGGTAGAAGACATAAATGATAGAAATTATTTCAGAGTGAAGATAATATCACTCAACTGTAAAAACGTTTAAGTTTAATTGTATCGAGCAGTGATGTGGAAAATAGTTTTTAAGGAATTTGATGTTGGTACTTGGTGAAACATTTTTTAAATTATTGGATAAAAAATACTTGGTAGGTTTCATATTAAGATATTAAAATAAAACGTATTTATTTTTGGAGAGACTTTAATCTCGATATATATTTCGGGTGGCTATAACCCATCGTCAGGAGCAACAGAAAGTAACGACGATGGGTTAGCCACCCGAAATATATATATCGAGATTAAGGTCTCTCCAAAAATAAATTCGTTTTATTTTAATATCTTAATGTGAAACCTACCAAGTATTTTTTATACAATAATTTAATGTGGAAGATAATTAAAATGAAGATTAATAAATTGAAAATCATTATATTCTGTATTGTTTGACACATGGCATTTGTTAAATTTTTAATAAAATTGAAGTTGTTTGGATTGACTTAAAAAAATATATTTGTTTAAATAAGATTTCGGATCCTAAGACCACTTTTTGTACTGGATCTGATTCTCATATAAGACGGCATTTTCTAGGTACCTCTGTTCCGTCTTATAGAAGGGTTACCTGTAATATCTTAGTTCCTATTAAATTTAATTTATTCTACATATTTTTGCCAACTAGTTTTAAGTTTATTTCTACTAGTAGTGTAGAGTGCTAGAGTTCTGGACTTGCTAACAAGAGCTCTGTGCTGGCCCATTCATCTCTGCTGCCTCGTCACAGGTCTCAAGATTCAAAATCAAAAGTTTAAAAAAAATCAAGCTATGAAACTTTGCCTTATCGACAAAACTCACTGGACATCGCGACATGAGATAATTTGTTCAAGCAATATTTCGACAACATCTTAAAGTTTTCAAAGAACAAACTGTTGACAATAAAAACATTGTACAAAGGGCCGAATTTAAGCACAGGCTACGCAGGCTGCAGCCTATGGGCCCGCACCAGAAAGGCTCTAATTTTTTTTGTATATCGTCGGCTTAGAGAGTAAACCTGCTAACTCCATTTTTTATCATATATGACATTTTAATACCTTTCGAAAGAAAAAGAGATGCAGCATCGTCCAAGTAAAACTGCTACTTAAAATTACGATCATAAGTTGTAGAAAAAAAATGTGAAAAATTGTTTTTTCAATAACAACAATATTTAATTTTGTTTGTTTTTTCTCTGTCCTGTAAAATTTCCTTGAGGTGAGTTAGCAGGTTTACACTCTAAGGCGACGATATATTAAATAGTCTTCCTGATTTTATACTTAAAGAATTACAATTAAAACAAAATGTGTGCATGAGAATAACCTTGAAATGTAATAGATACACCAGTATTAATACCATGCTAAATACACTTAATTTTATCAATGTTAAGGAGGCTATCTATTGTAATTCAATAATTATGATCTTTAAAGTAAAAGGAACAATTTAGCACCAAAATATTTAGTAGAAAAATTAAAATATACAAATGTAGGGGGTTGTTATGATTTGAGAAGTGGGGAAAATTTCAAAATTGATTTTTGCAGGACAAATAAAAAATTTAAAACTTTATTCTACAGGGGTTTGTCGGAATACAATAAAGTGGCAATTGAGATAAAAAAATGCGACGGGAATTCATGAATTCAAGAAGCGATTGTTAAAATTTGTAATTTCGAAGAGATGATCTTGTGATATCTCCACCAAAATTATAATGCTAAGTTGGGGTATACTGTGTGTTGTTTGCTGTATTATTATTATAATGTTTGTATTGTATATTATTATAATATTATTGTTATAGTATTTGTATTGTAGGGTATAGTATTGTTTGTGTTTTATTGTTATAGTATTTTTATTATATTGTATTATTGTTGTACATTATTATTAGAATGTTTTATATTGTATTGTATTAAATAATTTTCTAATTAATATATTAAAGAATAATCAACATATTAACGAGAATTGTTTTTGATCGCGTTTTTAAGCAAGATATCTATATCGCGAGACTACAACTGGTTGAGGCTATTGGAGTCTGCTGAATCTTAAGTCTGTACCGAGAGAATGAAAAATATGTGATCCATCTAGCTATGATCCAATATCATTTCGCGATTAGCCCGCATGACGCTTTTTATATCAAACACTGATATGGATCACAAAATGGATTTGTAATCTGACAAAAATCACCTGCATTTGATTCGCAATCGAATCAAATACAGGAAATTTATGATTGTATGGTATTGTTACATTACTTTTATGATTGTATATGTATAGCTGAAAAATAGCTAATAAAGATAAATTATTATTATATTTAACAAGGTTTCAATAAAGAGTCATGCACGATTATTTCTAAGTTTTTAATTGGATAATTGCTGAAAATGCAGTTTTTATAGGTTAATTAAAAAAATAATTTCCCCTGTAGGGCCCGCGCCACAGATCCAGCCTCTAGGGCCCATAGATCCTAAATCAGGCCCTGATTGTACATTTTAAGGGCTTATTGAATTAACATTATAGAACATAAAACTGAAAACCTAAAGAGGATTTTAAGTTTTATAAAAATCTATAAATTTTTTTTTATTTTCTCTTTTCTTAATGGCCTCGGAATGAATTCCATTGTAGATTGTAGCCAGTCTAGCATGAGTCTAACTATGTGCAATCGATAAACAATAATAATCAAACAATCAACGACAATTAATTCAACAACAGCAATAATAAAATAATATCACAGATAATGAAGCAGAAGAAATGTTACAGATAACAAAATTTTCACAGCCAAATATAAATTAGGCATAACAATTATAAAATTGTGTACAATCAAATAAACAATAAATAAATAAATAAATAATTACCTACAATTAAATTTTATCACAGATAATGAAATGTCATTAGGAAAATAATAAATAGATAAAATGATAAATAAATAATGAAAAAAATGTCACAAATAATAACATTTTCACAGCCAAATATAAATTAGGTATAATAACTATATTGTAGTTGTCAATAATTGTACTATAGCTTGATCTTATTAATCTATAAAATTAAATTTAAGATTTTTGGAAGCAACTATTTTTAATGTATGCTTTTTCTAGATTCATTGGAGCTATAGTTGGATAAAAGGCAAAGAATTAAGGATATTTTTACAAGAAAAATGTTTTATTCAAAATTATGTGGCTTGTCATGTTATTATAATATTTTCTTCAACATAGGGGACCAAAATTTTTATATCAGAATAAATAAACTTGTATATTGTTGGCAAAAATATGTGGAACCCAAATGTGGTTAAAATAATTAATTATATTGTGATGTATACTTATTTGAAGTTGAAGGTCATAAACAACAATTTTCCCCTAATTAATGGTATAATAATTTCAAACATTACCTTCTTTGGTTTCTCCAAAAATTCGAATTATAGGAATTTTATAAATGATTTTATCACGAAATTTCGAATAATAAACATCATATTTTCTATTGGGTTTTGCACTATAATAATCAATAGAAAATATACTTTGTAAAAAATTATTACTAGACATTATGTGTTATATTAAATATTTATATATGAATAATGTTCAATAATTTGAAATAATAATTGTTAGTCTAAATTATCTTTTACATAGGATTTTATTATTTACACTTAATATGGTACAATGACCTATTAAAATTAAATAAAGGGGGATATATTGAAAAGTAACCATAGCAAAGTAAATTTGGTTGGCTTAGCTTTGCTTTTTGCGTCCAAAAAAATGACATGCAATCAAAGGAAAATATCACCGATGGCGCCAATTTACTAAATTTATAAAAAATTACCATACAATAATGATTTAATTTTCAATTATTAAGCTTCTAAAAAATATTGCATGTATTGTTCTATTTAAATATTAACTAAAGATAATTTTTTTCTATTATAATTCATTATTTTTAAATATATTTTTAAATAAATCCACTAAAATGCATGTCCCTTGACAGCTTCAAATCTAGCCAATCAGAATTCATCTTAAATTATTTTACTCTACTATCTATGAAAATATTAATTATGAAATAATACGTTTAAATTTTATCTATTAAAACTTGTAATTTGAAATTAATTTGTGAGTTATTGTGATTTTTAAAATATTTTATTACATGTTTTTTTTTTTACTAAAACTTTTATTTATTTTGTTTTAGGTTAATTCGATTCTTGCTCTTATTTATAAACAATGTAAACGGCATTTTAATAAGGATTAATTAATAGAAATAGAAATATGTCAAGTCCAACTGCAATTGATGTTTACTCTCTCACACAGCCAGAGCTTATGGATAAAAATGAATTAATTCGTATTTTAGAATCTGTGAGTTTTAAAACAAATTAGCATGCTTGTTAAATAAAAATCTATAACAAAATGTTTCTTTTTCTTTTCAGAGACTTGTATGTTTAAATACTAATCAAAAAGAGTGTAAAGAAAAATTGGTGGAAATTTTTAAAAGGGTAGCTGTACCACTTTCTCAGAGAATTTATCCAGATAATAATTTAGGCAAACGCCTAACTGAACTAAGAAAAGAATGGGAGAAAAATAGAAAAAATGATTCAAGCACAGAGCCACTGTAAGTTACCTTACTTAAGCTTTATATTATAACTATCAAGCTATCTTGATTTAGGTAGTTAAGACCAGCAAAATTACTCGACATTTCAGTTCTTTTTATTCTTGTTTTAAATATTTATAGAGAGAGAAATTTTTTAATACCTTGTTTATTTATTTCAAACAATAATAATAATGTAAAAAAATAAAATTTAAAATATAATGTTTATATTATTGTTTGAAATAAATAAACAAGGGATTAAATAATTTATCTCCCTTGTATGAATATTGTAAGAGTTCGTGGCTGTGATGAAACTATACTAGATGAAGGAGGAGGTATCAGCCAAAGATGGAATCACTGGGTTCAATAAAACACCTTTAATGAGACGTTTCGGCCAAATAAAATTTAGGCCGAAACGTTCTCATTAAAGGTGTTTTATTGAACCCAGTGATTCCATCTTTGACTGATACCTCCTCCTTCATCTAGTATAATTATCTCCCTATCTATCTATTACTCTTATTAAACTAATGTTTATCAATATGAACGAATGTGTACGAGTAAACAAATATACACATAATATGTGGATCACTAGAAAGCTAGAAATGCAAAATCTGGGTTCGGGGTGGGGTGGATGAGGGGGGTGCAGTTGTGCGGGATCCTGGGGTGGCGGTGCGGGGTTCCGGGGGCGGGGTTGGGGTGGAGTGGGGGTTGCAGTGGTAGGGGCGAGGTGCGTGGTTTGGGGAGGGTCCAGGGGGCGTGTACTATATATATATAGTTGTATTTTTTTTAATTTGGTTACCGTGCATTGCTCGGTGGCTCCAGGTACTAAATATTTAAAACAAGAGTAAAAAGAACTGAACTTGATAGTTACACCATTCTCCCTTAACAAAATAATAATAATAATAATATTCATCCTTTAATAGAAGCCGTGAGAATTGTATAGGTTTCCAAAATATGATAAAATTATATCAGCATTTTTAGTGAAATCTAAAATCATAATAAACAATACAATAATCTACTACTAACAATAATAAAATCACTGCTAGCTTAATCTCTTCTTTTTTTTAATAATCATAGCTCCACCGATCTGGAGATTTAATCAATATCCACTTCTGGTTGTTTTTTGGATATTCTGATCTTCATTTAATTCAATTGAAAGTTTTTTGCCGAGAGTAGGAGAATTTTTATAAATTAGAGGAGACAATAAAAGAGTGTGTCTTCTGCTGGAATTATAAATTTGTAATTTATTTATAACGAGACTATAGTTTCGAGAGCTTTGCCCTCTTCATCCAGTCTATTACAATTGATTCACAGGAATTAATTATATTCCAGCAGAAGACACACTCTTTTATTGTCTCCTTCAATTCATTTAATTCATTCCTGTTTTCATCGATTCTATTTTTTTCTCTTCTCTTTTCTCTTCTTTTGGGTTTCCCCGAGGGGTGAACCGCGACTTAAAATCGTATACACCTACTTCCACTTCCACTTTCATTTCCAAGTAGAAGACGATAGATGACAAGAGATTATCTAATGAATTCCAAAGTAATTCCAAATAATTCCAAAGACGGTGTACACCTAATTCCAATCGCGGGTTTCCCTCCCACAAACATCCTTTATTTCAGTGCCGGCAGGTCATACTCAGCCCGTGTGTCTAGTAGGCCAATAACCCTGAACTTTTTAAACCTCATAACCGTATAACATAAACTTTTTTTTTCATTTTTAAGACTTCTCTAAAGGGGTCGAATTGGTCAAGTGGATAACGTAAATGTCTTCTAATCAAGCTAGCCCGGGTTCAATCCCGAGTCGCTGCAATCGGATTTTAATCTGATCCCTAAACTAATTTACACACACGAACACTCAATGGCCATAATGGACTATAGTTTCCGAAGCCCATTAAAAAACAGACTGCTCTACAGTCCAATGACTTTGTTTACATTTATTAAGGTAGTTGTTTCACCGTATGGGTTTTCTTAGGATTTTTTGGAAATTTAGACAGATTATTATTTAAATACTTGTGCATCGATTTTTTTTTTTTTATGATAATGATGAGAGAAGGAGTTACACCAAAAAGGTGCAACCCCTAAAGGCCTGGGTTGGCCCCTCCATCGTGAAAAGAAGAAGAAAGAATTTGGCGGGGGTCGAAGGTATCTGTGGATACGGGTCTTAAATAGATAAAGGTTATAAGTCGCGGGAAAGATGGTGGCAGGGAGCAAGTTCCAGTCTCTGGAGGTCATAGGGATAAAAGAGTTGGCGAAAGCGCTTGTTCGACTTTTAACCAATTTGACAGCGAAGGGGTGCTGAGCGTTTGAAAACCGCGTGTTTCTCGTAAAGAGGGCATTAGGGGGGATAATTGATTTCAGCTCGACTGAACAGACACCGTGATAGTATCTGTAGTACAGGGAAAGGGCAGAAACGGTTCTTCGGTGAGCCAGGAGTCGAGTGAATTGGTTAGAGCCGGGTCTCCTATTAGTTTAATTGCTCGCTTCTGAATTGCATCCAGTGTAGCAAGAGAATGCTTGGAGGCAACCCTCCACAGATGAGAGCCATATTCGAGACAGGGACGAATTTGAGCCTTATACAGTATAAGAAGTTGACTGGTAGTATAACAGCGTCTAGACCTAAATAGGAGACCAAACTTGCGCGCTGCAGCTTTAGCAGTGGTTGAGATATGGTCATTCCATGAAAGGTCAGACCCTAGAGTTACGCCTAGCATTGAAATTTTATCCCTGAATTCTAGTGAGTTTGAGTCGAATGATATGTTTGGGAGGTTTCTGTCGACGCGCCTAGAAATAAGGCAACACTGAGTTTTCCCTGCATTGAAGTTAACTAAGTTTTGGGATCCCCAGTTTTTAAGTTTGCATAAGTCTAAATTATTTGAAGAGGCAATGTCTGCACGGTTTTTATGCGATGCAGGGGCGTTATGTAGGGTGCTGTCATCTGCGTAACAATGTACCGGATTGATGGGCAAGTTTAGAAGGTCGTTGATATACATAGATAAGAAAAAGCGTAGGGGAGATAACCGATCCATGAGGAACTCCAGCGTTGGTGTGGAAGGGGGAAGATGATATTCCATCGATGACAACCTTAATACTACGGTCTGAAAGATTGGTGGCAAAACGAAATTGATGAACAATATAGTTTCGGAGATATTAAATTCCAAAGATAGAGTTTTTCAGACTCTTATACATTGCACTATACGGAAAGTTTACATACATATTTAATTATAATTAAGAAACTCTTCTTACCATTTTTATAAAAAACTAAACCAACATTAAACAATAACCAATACATTTTTTAAGAAAATTTTAATTCATAGTTACAACACAGTTTTTGAGATAATAATGAATAAATAATGAAAAATGTATAATGAAAGATTTACGCTAAAAACAAGCTGGCAACAACGCATGTATTTAACCTAAAAAGTGGGTTAACTTTAGTACTTTTTTGACGTTTTTTCGCTTCAGCCATTTCAATCGCTTATTAAGAACTTTTTGTTTTATTAATCTTCCTTTATAATGTACTTTATCTGACATTTCTATGATAAAATATATACAAGCTCTGACAGTGTTGCCAGATTTCTCAAACGAGCACGGGATTGGCTAGTAGTGGTACATAAACAGCAAAAAGTTTTAAGCTTATGAATTATGAATCCTTATTATCTGTTCTATATACTCTAGCATTAACTTTTTGCTAGTATTGTCGCGAAACAACTACCTTAATATACAAGTGAATGTATGTTGTCAAGTTTCGTGTGGGTATTTTACCCACCATCCCTGGGTTTTTCTCAAAGCCTTTTCTCGGCAAAAAACTCAAATTTAATCATGAAATGTAAATAAAACTAACAAAAATAAAACTTATTATAAAATTAAAATTAAAAAAAAAACTATATTATGTAAAAAAAATTCTACTGGGATCCATTTGATAACCCTTTTCTTTTTTCAATTGTAAATAATTTAAATTGCTATACTTCTTTTGGATTGTTGGACTTATTTTTTTTTCTTGCTTAATAAACATCCCTTTAAAACAAAAAACTAAAAAAAAGCCACCCACCATACCCATATTATCTGCCGGCCCTGCTTTATTTAAAAGAAAGAAAGATGTAGAGATTAAGCTAGCAGTGATTTTATTGTTGGGATGGTTCTTATTCTTCTTCCTAATATTAATTCTGTTTTGTTCAATCCAGATTCTAAGAAGATGTGTGGTATAGAGTCCTAAAAATACATCATCACATTTCTTAAGAATGTTATTTGAATAAAACCAATGTGGTTATCCTCTGCTTTAAGGCTATAATTTCTAAGGTTTGATATAATAATAAAACTTGGATAAGATGCGAGGTAGGTTTCACAAGGTTTTTTTTAATAAATCTACCTCGCATCTTACTCAAGTTTTATTATTATATTAAAATGTTTCACCTAGAACCAACACTTATCTCCTTAAAAGTTATCTAAGGTTTGACCTCCATCACCTATAAAAAAATTCACAAGTATCATCAGAATTATCTACCATAGGAAAAAATGTAATCACTTTAGTTCACTATCGAAGATAAGTTATATTTGATAACCCACTGGAATCTACAAATTTTTTTATAACCGATACAGATTAGCCTAATTATTTTTGGCAAATCTTATTCATATATTGAAAAAGCTTGAATATTTTTTAAGTTTGATAATTTAGCTCCTCATTTATTAAAGTTATTCATTTTCTAAGACCTTATTCCTTAAGAAAATCTATAAATATTATATTATTTTAAAAAAATTTAATAATTTATTTTTGTTCTTCAGAAATGGATTAAAAAAATCTACAAACCAAGAAAATACAAGAGAGAAGTCTAAGTCTTCTGATCCAATTAATGTTGAAAGAAAGAAAATCAAATTGAATATCCGTTCAAATGGGAAAAACACCTCATCATCGTCAAAATCAGAAAGTGGAGAGAAAAATACTAAAAAGAGATCGCCCTCCCCGGGCAGCTCTCCACCAACTCCTTCAGCCAGTAAACAAAGGAAAAGAATTGTTTATCCATAAAACAAATATTTCATCTGTAGTTTTAAATTTTTATTTAAAGTAACGATAATTTTAAAATTGTATAAATATTTAATTTAACTAATTTTAATTAATTTTATCAATTTAAAATGGAAAAAAGTAATTTTAGTTTTTAATATAAACAAATAATTCATTTATTTTTAAATTTGTTTTAATCGAAATCTAAAAAAAAAAATAAACTAAAAATGTAAATATAATTTAAATTTTTATTTTTTATTTTAATCCGTAAAATATTTTCAATGGAATATCTTTTGTAAGAATTCCGACATTTATTTGTCAATTAAATAAAATAATAAAACAAAGGCATTTAAAAAAGGTGCTACTACCCATCTTGGAATTAATATATATAAAATAATTAAATATTAACTAAACTAATATTTAAAGTACAAAATTTTACCAATAAGAAAAAAAAGAGGTCTTTTTACGAGATAAAACCTAAACATTCAATATACCATTTATTGAAGGTTTCTAAAAAGACAATCAACATGAACCTTAAGAAATTGGTTAATTCCATTAACATACACATGTGTGAACATTCAGCCATTTTTTAAAGATATAAAGATATATATATATTTATATAATTGTATATTAGAGTGTCAGTTGGACGTATTTTTTTAGTGCCGCCCCTTGAATATACTCCTAATAAATTTAAAAAAATCTCCACAAAGGACGAACTCTCCATCTCAATTTTAAAGCGTCCCCCAAGAGACTTTGTTTTTCCCACGCGATTTCACCAAAATTGGAGAATTCATTTTTTTCTCCCATTATTATTTCGCTAAAAATTTGATAACCATCAGTAATTATAGAGTAAATGTTGTACTTTTCAAGAAAAATGTTCTTTTTTTCATTGGAAGAAACTCTCGTTCATTTTCATATAACAATAATTGCAATACAGTACCAGGTTAATATAAAACGAAAATTTTCCTTGAAAAGTACAACATTTACTCTACAATTTCTTGAAAAGATTTTGTTTTGCCACGAGAGATGGTAAATCATAAAGAGAAACGTGTTTGAGTAGCTACTTTGTTGCTATGACAACAAATTCCAATTGGTGATTGACCCCATATGAAATAATAGATAAAAAATATTTATAATTAAAAAGACTGATGATGAAGGCCAGGCCATCAGAAATTATAATCTCAAATAAATAAATTATATGTATACATATTTATATTTGATATATACCAATATGTGTATTTTTATTTGCATCAAGCAAAGGACAACTTCTTTGTTTCTCTTTTATATTCTGCAATTTCTGATGGTTATCGAATTTTTAGCGAAATAATAGTAAAAGTAAAAAAAAGATTCTCTAGTTTTGATGAAATGGCGTGTTATTCTAATGGGAAAACAATGGCTCTTGGGAGACGCTTTAGAAATTGAGATGAAGAGCTAGCGCTTTGTGGAGATTTTTTTAATTTATTTGGAGCGTATTCAAGGGGCGACAGGAAAAAAATAAATACGTCTAACCGGCAGCCTAATATAGATATATACAGGGTGATTCACGGTCGATGGCACGTTAGATGTTTATGGAAAAACGAAGTTCTTATGAAATTATTTATTTTGTACTATATTGAATAATCAATATTTTGCGATCATTTTGAGAGATTTTTGTGAACACCGTCAATAAACTCTTTATAAGTTACTTATAAATAGTCACCAAACTGTCATAAACTTGATATTGCCATGGTTAGTTAAAATTAAATTCATTAAAAAGTAATTTTTCACGAAAAAGCGCCTTTATTAAGAAAACTTGATGTTTTATGTATAGGGACATGATATATCGTCTTAAAGTATTTTTCTTCGACTTTCAATTTATTGAGTAATATACTAGGGGTCTCATTTGAAAAAACGAACTTTTTGACCCCTTTTATGAATAACGGAAATAATAGTAATCCTAAAATATTTTTTAAGTTCATACATCCGCTAGGTAGCTAAATAGCATTCGATCGTATAAAAAATGCAATTTTCTCAAAATTTTCCAATATAAGTTTAAGTAATGAATACTCTCACGTTAATGCCACCATAATAGTCCACCTTTTTGATAAACGACTTTTTATTGTAGGACGTAAAATAAAGGCGGGGAGGATGCTAAACTTTTATGGTTGTAGTGTCTATAACTTAAGTTTGACTTAACGGAATTTTGTTAACAAGGTCTGGTTCAAGAGAAAGGAAGGTTTGGTGAATAAAATAAAAAACCATCCGTGGCATTCTAGTTCTTGCCTCGCCTCTCGCTAAGGGGCGTGTTTTACAAAGTTAACCGCTTTATTGATTTTCTCCAAAATCCCAAATGGAACCGTATAATTATTTTATTAGATTCAGAAAGTAGATCAAATTTGCAACAAAATATGTTCAAACCGCATGTCGATATCTTTTTTCGTTCAACAGTTATTGCTTAAAGAATATTTTATTAACGAATTTATTAAAGAAACAAAATAGGTAATTGAGTTTTCAATTTTTTTAAGTTTCGTAGTCAAGCATACCATGGAGAAATAAAAAAACAGTTTAAAACTTTGTTCTTATTTTCATCTAATCTACAACAATAATGGTAATAACGCTTTTCTGTGTCGCCTGTGAGTAGGATTATTAAATTTCAAAAATGTCTAATTTCTTAGAAGGCCGTGAAAGACTTGGTTGACAGTTTCTATGGAAACGGCGATTTTTCACAAATATAGATGCTAATGTTTTAATTGTTATTTTTATTGTTTGTTGGTGTTATATCATTATTGTTGTGATTAGATGGAAAATGAGAACAAAGTCTTTCAAACTGTATTTTTTATTTATCCATGGCATGCTTGGCTACGAAACTTGAAAAAAAAATTGGAAAACTCAATTACCGATTTTGTTTCTTTAATAGAATTCGTTAATAAAATATTCTTTAAGCACAATCAACTGTTAAACGAAAAAGATATCGACATGAGGTTTGAGCATATTTTTGAGGCAAATTTGATATTCCATTTTCTAGAATCTAATAAAATAATTTATACGGTGCCATTTAAGATTTTTTGGAGAAAAATCAATAAACCGGTTAACTTTATAAAACACGCCCCTGCATGAGGAGCGGCAAGAGCTAGAATGGCATGGATGTTTTTTTATTTTTATTCACCAAACCTGCCTTTCTTGAACCAGACCCTGTTAACAAAATTCGCCAAGTCAAACTTGCTATAGACACTGCAGTCCACAAAAGTTTAGCATCCCCTCCCGCCTTTTATTTTACGTCCTACAATAAAAAGTCATTTATCAAAAAGATGGACTGTTATGGTGAGCATTAACGTGAGAGTATTCATTTTTAAACTTATATTGGAAAATTTTGGAGAAAATTGCATTTTTTATACGATCGAAGTTATTTAGGCTACCCAGCGGTGGACGGGATGAACTTATAAAATATTTCCGGCAATTTTCTCTGGCCGATTTTCTCTGGAGGATTTTTTCTCCCAAACTTCTACGATTATTAGTTCCCGAGATGCGTTACCTCGTCGCCCTTATTGAATCACCCGTACAATTTTGCTTATTACTCTACAATTTCTTGAAAAGATTTTGTTTTGCCACGAGAGATGGTAAATCATAAAGAGAAACGTGTTTGAGTAGCTACTTTGTTGCTATGACAACAAATTCCAATTGGTGATTGACCCCATATGAAATAATAGATAAAAAATATTTATAATTAAAAAGACTGATGATGAAGGCCAGGCCATCGAAATTATAATCTCAAATAAATAAATTATATGTATACATATTTATATTTGATATATACCAATATGTGTATGTTTATTTGCATCAAGCAAAGGACAACTTCTTTGTTTCTCTTTATATTCTGCAATTTCTGATGGTTATCGAATTTTTAGCGAAATAATGGTAAAAGAAAAAAATGAATTCTCTAGTTTTGATGAAATGGCGTGTTATTCTAATGGGAAAACAATGGCTCTTGGGAGACGCTTTAAAATTGAGATGAAGAGCTAGCGCTTTGTGGAGATTTTTTTTAATTTATTTGGAGCGTATTCAAGGGGCGACAGGAAAAAAATAAATACGTCTAACCGGCAGCCTAATATAGATATATACAGGGTGATTCACGGTCGATGGCACGTTGGATGTTTATGGAAAAACGAAGTTCTTATGAAATTATTTATTTTAGTATCTCATATTGAATAATCAATATTTTGCGATCATTTTGAGAGATTTTTGTGGAGACACCGTCAATAAACTCTTTATAAGTTACTTATAAATAGTCACCAAACTGTCATAAACTTGATATTGCCATGGTTAGTTAAAATTAAATTCATTAAAAAGTAATTTTTCACGAAAAAGCGCCTTTATTAAGAAAACTTGATGTTTTATGTATAGGGACATGATATATCGTCTTAAAGCATTTTTCTTCGACTTTCAATTTATTGAGTAATATACGAGGGGTCTCATTTGAAAAAACGAACTTTTGACACCTTTTATGAATAACGGAAATAATAGTAATCCTAGCACGCCCTGTATAATATGGAGTCGATTTCTCGTAAATTAAATACTTCGGGTGTGTCTAAACTACCACCTAAATATCAACTTTTCATGAATTGAGAGCACTAATTTATTTAAGTTTAATTAGGGCCATGTTTTGGATGTTTTGTTCAAAAACCAATAGAGATAGGTATAGGACAATATTAACAAAAAAGTATTTTAATAAAAGGGCGGTTCTAAATAACGGAGTGTTCCATCTAAAAAAATAAATTTGCTACGACTTTTTGATGGAAGCCGAAACGTCGCAATGCTGAAAATATTTTAGATCGATAGAACAGGTAAGAAAATGTAAGGAGCTAAATTTTCAGAAAAATCCTGCGTTCCGTTTTTTTCCATAAACGTCTAACGTGCCATCGACCGTGAATCACCCTGTATACCTATATAAATTATTCATCTTCATAGTTTTCAGTCCGAGGACAGGTTTGATGCAACTCACATTTTGTGTATTCATTGTATAATGTGGATTTCCAAAGCCTTCCACATCTTAGTACAAGTATGGAAGATAGTTTTGTTAATGGAATGGTACCAAACTATTTGGTCTCGACTTTCAAATATTACCCCTCAGGAATATTTAGTATATATATACACGCACACATATATAGTAAATAATGAATTGGTGTTAAGTTGGATCATAATTCTCCCAGTAATTGTTGCTGGGTTATCCTTTTAAATAGGTGTGACCCCCACAAGAGATGAGTTCCACTCTCTTCCCATTTTACGAATTGGAATTTTGGTGGTTTTCACATTTATGAGAATCAAAATTATTGTAAAATAGCCAGCATTGATTGCCGCGTCTCTAGTTGAAATGAAACACTCAAATTCTAAATTATAAAATTTTCAAATTGCTTCTCTGGTACCTATGCATTCTAAATTGTTATTAAGTAGTATATATATCTCATTATTTCTTCTCGAAAATAAAGCTTTGCAATGAAGTTTGTAATTGCCTTCAATTCATAAAGATGATATTTTATATATATTTATTTATTTTATTCGGCAAAAATCTTAAAGTAACAAGATATTATTCTTAAGAATTTCAAAGGATTTGATGTTTGTATATCTTTGAAGAGCACAGAAAAATTATTTCAAGTACCTAAAGCAGTGGTTCTCAACCACTGTGCCCCGCTACACTAGTGGACCTTCACACCTTTGACAATGTGCCGCTAAAAATTAAGAACGAATTGTTTTTCAGTACTTATAATTTAGTTAAATGTACAAATGTTTCTGTACCTTTATCCCTGTTTATTTATTCTACAATAAATTGGCAACGACCTCTTTATAAAACTACAGAAATTATGCATGCTTATTATGTCAGTTTTCATTCTGAAGTCACAGTGTACTCTTCGTATTTAATTCATTTTTTTGAGATGGAAGGTGTAATAGTCACCTTGAAAAGTATGTTTCTAAGCCAGAAATTCTTCTGAATCGTTCGAACCTGGTTACCCATTCTTCGGGTCTAAAAGAGAATGACCCAGGAAATCTAATTTGAAAATGTTCCATCGAATAAATTCTTAGCTTCGATGCAAATTTTTAACTTCTGACACCATGTAAAAGCTCATAAAAAGTACTGAAATAGCTTTAATAAGCACGTTTATTCAATCTAAAAATCATACTAATACAATTATATAAGAATAAGAACAGCCATCCCAGCAATAATTTCTAGCAGCGAAATTAATTTAGATGAATGGAGAAAGAATGAGAACAAGAAGAAAATAAAGAGTCAGGTATATTACAATAAAAGAAATAGAACAAGAAAAATAGAAGATTTAAAGGAAGGAGACCAAGTGTGGGTACCTGCCTTGAAGAAATACGGTTATGTAAAAAGGAAAAGAAGTGAACCGAGAGCTTATGATATAGAAGTTGAAGGAAGAGTTTTGAGAAGAAATATAAGTCAAATGATCTACACATGGGATAATAAACGAACTGAAGATGAAAGTGAATATTATGCTGAATATAAAAAAAACTTGAGTCAAAAAAAGATTTTGTGAGAAAAAAACAAAAGGAGAGGATAGGAAGAGAGAAGAATGAATCGGAGGAAAAAAGAAATGAATTTATTGAAGATCAAAATGAAAAAGATGGAAATGGAAGTAGAGTGAATGAAGATCAGAATATTTCAAAAACTACTAGAAGTGGAAGAAGGATAAAACCTCCAGATCAGTGGAGCTATGATTAAAAAAGGGAAGATGTAGAGATCAAGTTAGCCGTGATTATTGTAGTTTTGTTGTTATTATATTATTGTATTAGTATGATTTTTAGATTGAATAAACGTGCTTATTAAAGCTATTTCAGTACTTTTTATGAGCTTTTACAGAAGGTATGTAGATAGGTACATATTCATGCGATTATATTACATCTATCTATAGTAGTAGTGCTTATTTAAACTATTAGGTCTTTGGTGTTTCGCCAAATTTTTAAATCATTAAAACTGTTCCGCCTAGAGAAAAAAGGTTGAGAATCACTGATCTAAAGGGCCTCCATTTAAATTAAGTGGCATTTCTTTAATTCTTTCTAATTGTGCCATCACAAATCTGAATTCCTTCACCCTAGACAGTTGGTCACACTCTTTCCTTAAACCCTTTCTATCTCAAGATGTAAACGACCTTAAAATATAATAATCAATAAAATAAATTCGATGAAAAAATATTTTTCAAAGTGAAGAAAAAAACGATTGAAAGTAATAAAAATATATAAATATATACCTATATATTATATCTAAAAAGATTTACTATTAGAATTAGGCTTAGAATAAAAGTTATTTTTTCTTTCTTTAAAAGAGTTAGCAAATAAGATTTCAAAAAAATGTTTGTGAAACACTGCTAATAAGGCCTACAAAATGGCCTTATTTAGTTATAAATAATATTTAGAGATAGTAATTATTTTTTCAAAATGTTGGTGTTTACTTATATTTTTTCTGTGCCCAATCTCAAAAACAAATAAAAATTTTAAAAGGAAACGCCGGGCTGTCCAATGAATTTTTTTTTAATTGAGATTAAGAGCTGATTAGATTTTAGTTAAATTATATCACGCTATCTTACTATTTACTCCCAACCTTTTTCTAAAAATAATTTTATCATTCTTAATTAGTTATTTTTGTACTTAGATTTCGGAATGCTACATTTACTTTCGAGAATGAAAATTTTTCTGAAGAGTAGGTATTTGCTTTTTGAAATATCTAAAAAATCAAATCAAATTTATACAAAAAAAAAAAAGGCTAGACATTAAGAAACGGCTTATAAACAGCTCAGAGAATAATATAGTGCAAAGAAAGCTAACAATTTTTTCTAGTGCTCTATTTTGAATTCAAAATGAGAAAGGAAAATGGTTAACATTAAGATCCTTATATTGCATTTTGAAGATCATATTAAATGTCAGAAAATCTGATAAAATTTACAAAATTACCCGGTACGCGATTCTCAAACCCCATCCCCAAAAATATGCAGAGACCAAACCACGTAGAGAAATTTTTTTGACTTTTTCTTTTAAAATCTAAAACTTGCCTCGAGCCAGCACTCTACTATATATTTAATAGTTGCTTTAAAATTCATTCATAAAACAACTATTTTTCAAATTTTCAATCGATAAAGAGAGAATTTCTCCCAATTAATATTAAACGTTTTTTTTTTTATAAAAATTTTTATTTATTTAATATAATTATTTAAATTTAGTTTTCAAGACAGATAAATATCTATATATAAATATACACCATAGAGTAATATAGAATGGAAGGCACCATAAGGAGCCAATGTATTTTAGCGTATACGAGCTACAGATGAGCTCTTTGGCGAGACCAGGGCAAAATCATTGGGCAATAAGATGGCGGAAACCGCTCTCTTTGGGGCAAATTTTGGTGACATTATCAAGAGTAAAAAATACCCTTATATACAGGGTGACTACGAGAAACATTTACGTTTTAGAAATAAAAAAACAATATTAATTTTTCAAGATACTATTTATTTAACTTAAGTTACATAGTTGTGATTATACGCCATTTACTTTACGTAGAGAAAATGATGTCAGGAAGGTGACGTCCTTCTTCCCTGAGGCAATTTTCTATTCTGTCCAGGAAGCTCCTCCACACTCGTTCCAGTGTATCCTCAGTATGTATCGCCAGCTTTCAAGTCATCTAAAGTACGGGGTTTATGTCGATAAACTTGCTCTTTCAAATTTCCCCACAAATAAAAATCACACATGTTAAGGTCCGGAGATCGAGGAGGCCAGTGCACATCTCCAAATCTTGAAATCAGGTGACCTGTCCAGGACCTGTGGAGGAGCCTCCTGGACAGAATAGAAAATTGCCTCAGGGAAGAAGGACGTCACCTTCCTGACATCATTTTCTCTACGTAAAGTAAATGGAGTATAACCACAACTATGTAACTTAAGTTAAATAAATAGTATCTTGAAAAATTAATATTGTTTTTTTTTCTAAAACGTAAATGTTTCTCGTGGTCACCCATATATATATATATAACATAAAGGGTATGTATCTTTTATCTATGACAAAGGCTTTGAATGTTCTATGATCTTTGGATAGCTCTTAAGAACTAAGAGTTTTCGCCCTGCAGTCGCTAGAAGGCGCTTTTTCTATAATCGAAATCATATATAAACAATGCAATAAAAAATACAATAATCTATACTCGAACAATAAATATAATTAACAATAAAAGAACTATCACATGAAAATCATACAGAAAACAATAATGAAAAGAAAAGCAAAAGATAAAAGAGAAACATACATAAATAGGTACATAATTAAGTATTACAATGTTTACGGTGCTGGTGGGGATGTTCACATAAATTCATTCAAAACAAAAACAAAAACAAAAACAAAATCTCGTAAAAATTAAGTAAAGACAAAATTCAACAAAGATATGCCATTCAATAGTTTAATAATAATAAACCAAAAATAAAGCAATGCAAATCACTCCCATCAGACTGTCATAAATTTTCGGAAAAAATGATCTTTGATTTTATTTTTAGAGGTGTTAAATATGTCTATTTCCCTATTGCTATTACCTGTTTCCAAGATGCGATTTGTGCACGAGTACTTAAGATATGAGAATCTCTGACAAGGAGTAAAAAACAGCAGTGGATTTCGTGTCCTGTGAATACCGACATTGAAAGTGACCAGCTCTAGAAGCTGAGAACTATTTATTTTTCCACTGATGAGATCATGAAGAAGGAGGAAATCAGATTGCTCTCTTCTTAAGTTAAGAGGCAAAAAATGCAGAGTGAGATATAGACGCTCATAAGACAAATCCATAGTTGGAACATGTAGTTTAAAGGCAACATATCTTAAGAATTTCCGTTCTACCCGCTCCAGTTTTTGGATATGAATCTTGCAATGAGGTGACCACACCGGACTTGCATACTCTAATCCACTTCTAACAATCGAACAATATAAATTTTTTAAAGTAAATATGTTAGAGAAATGCTTTGTATTGCGAATGACGAAGCCAAGGAGCTTCATAGCGTGATTAGATATTTTCGTGATATGATCAATAAAATTAAGCGAGCGATCAAATGTTACACCAAGATCTTTAAAAGTGGAGACGTCTTTTACTTCAGAACTATCACCATCAACATAAACATTCTTAATTTTTCTAGTACCTCTAAAGTAAGCCATAGAGAAGCATTTATTAAAGTTGACCTTTAGGCCATTTCTACTGCACCATTCAATAAGCTCCGTAAAATTTTCTTGAAGTATATCTGCATCCTGACTATTAACAACTTCGCGATACAGCTTGAGGTCGTCCGCAAAAAGTAAGAAGTTTACATTATTGAAGGAGTGTGCAATATCATTGATAAATATCAGAAACAACAAGGGGCCTAGATGAGATCCCTGAGGAACACCAGATTTTGCTTCGATGACATATGAGAGAGAGAGTTATTTATTCTAACTTGGAGTCGTCTACCATGTACATAGCTACCTAACCATTTCAATATCTGTCCATCAAAGCCAAAAGCTTCCAATTTAGAGACAAGCAAATCAATGTTTACCGTGTCAAAAGCTTTGCTAATATCTGTGTAGACCACATCAACCTGTCTATTTACAGTAAACGAGGACAGGATAGACTGTTCAAATAGAAGAAGATTTGAAGTGGTTGATCTGTTGTGTCGAAATCCATGCTGTTCCTCAATGATAAATTTACTACATAACGGTGAAATAGCATCGCAAACAAGAGAGTCAAAGAGTTTAGCTATAGCAGATTGATTGCATATGGGACGATAATTCACAACTTCAGATGGGTTACCTGATTTTAATAGAGGTTTAATATAGCTTAATTTCCACTTAGTTGGAAAAACTCCAAAAGTGAGAGATTTATTAAAGATAAGTTGCAATGGTACAGCTAGGGTATCAACATTTCTTAAAAGAAAAGAGGGAATCCCATCCGGGCCTCGATCAAGAGTTGGTTTTAAACACTTCATTTTTTTAACTATGTCAGCCAGCGGCAGCTGCACTGAAGACATATCAAAACAACTCAATTCAGAAAAAACAGAACACGGAAGACCGCAGTCGGAATAAACACTAGCAAAGTAGTCAGCAAAGAGATCCACCGAATCATTCACTGAAAGACTGGTATGGTTTATATAATTAACCTTTTCAGGAATCTCAGGCGAAGATCTTAAACCCCTTGTGTAAGACCAAAACTTCCTAGGGGCAGTGTTCATCGAAACTTCAAGAGATTCAATATAATTTTTGAAACATTTTCTTTTTAATCTCTTACACTCAGTCCTAAGTTTAGTGAATTCGTCATGAATTGACTGTAAGCCCAAAGTTTTAAATCTTTTATGAATAAGTTTCTTTCGACAGTTTAATATTTTTAGCTCTGTTGTAAACCATCTCGGATATGAATTACTAAAAATAGTAATCTTGGGCACGCATTCATCAATAAGACCTTCAAGAAAGTCATAAAACACCCGTACACAAACATCCACAGAAACATCACCAAATAAATTTTCCCAGTCGATTGAGGAAATTTTATCATTAAAAATAGTGTAATTCATAGCTTTAAAGTTTAAAAGATGAACAGGTCTATTACAAATTCGTTGGGGTGATATAAAAAAATCTATATTGATGACAGGGTGATGGGAATCAATTTGAACCAGTCAATCACCTGGTTGAAGTTGCTTTAATGAAGAGGATCTAACATTACTAAATATTAAGTCTAGGATACTCCCATTCGCATTATGTATCACATTTAGCTGAGTGAGATTAAAATAGTTTTTAAATTCAGAAATTAAGTTGTAGGTTTGTAAGCAACAGCCATCTTTCTTAACAGATCCGTTTTTATCCCAATCTGTGGAACATTATAATCCCCAAATATTATCAATTCAGAAATATGATTTGATATACAAATTTGTTCTATCTGATTAAAATGTCTTTCGTATACATCGGTAGAAGATTGAGGTGGAAAATATGCACAAACGAGGAGTACTCTTTTTGAACCCATTTTGATAGTAACAAATAAATGTTCAATAGATCTGTCCACATCAAGCAAAGAACGGCTTTCTAATTCATTTTTTACAGCTAGTAAAACACCACCACCTCTAGATTTGTCACTATTATCACAACCTCTATCACATCGGTAATCGGCTATCACATAATTATTAAAACCTAGTTCACTAGATGAGATATCACAAGTAAGCCAGGTTTCAGTTAAGGCATACACATCATGAATGTCATTCACAGCTGATAGTCTAAGTTTATTCAGTTTTGTTTTTAAGCCCCTTACATTCTGGTAGTATGTGGAGAGTATTGAGTCCTTCTTCTGCGTTAACAGTTTTTTGAAACTGTTTTTATGGTTGGAATGCCGTTTATATAACGAATGACTAAGTCCTCTTCGCCTCCACTTTTTCTCTCCTCAAGCTCTCTCTGTAACTCCCTCATGTGACTGCGTTGTTTAATAGTTCTATCTGGAGCTATTGAAATCTCATTATTCTTTTTTGAATAGTGTGATTTAAGTCGAAGCACAGAGAGAACTTCGTCGGCTGATGACAGCACCACCTTAAGAGGCCGCAAAGTGCCGGTTTTCTTGAATCTACCCATTCGGATGACTCTGACGACTGATGGTCCAGTGTTTGGATGAGGGACATCCTTCAATAAAGCCTGCACATTATTAAGTTCAACCGAAGAAAGGTCACTATCAGCCAATTCAGGATAATTGAATATTATAATATTTTTTGATTTGGCCTGACGCTCAGCAAGTTCTCGAATAACGTCTTCAGATTCATCCCTCCTGGGTTCCGAGGTTACCATTTGCTTTATTTCAGTTTTAAAGTCCTCAAGAGATTTTGCGTACTCATCTAAACACTTCCGCAAATCGCCCATATCACTGCCCGTCTTGCCATCACAACGGAAACAGAAAAATATCTTTTTCTTGTTTGTATTCTTCATCAGTAAATCTTCCTTTTTTGAAAGATGCATGCATTTATTGTGAGTCGGCATTTCACATTTTGCACATTCATGTTCTTCTTTCTTGGATTCAGTTGTTAGCTGATTAGATGATTGGTTTGCAGAGGGGTATTTTTGATCTTCCTTCAATTTTCCGAGAAAAGGAGATATTAATATACCCTCAGGCCATGCATCCGGATTTAGGGTTTTTTCCAGGTCCACCTCATTAAGTGAAATGTGAAAGGATGAGTAGGTATTGTATTTAGTTTTTAACCTCGTAGATTCAGCAGTGACTTGAAGAACAGTTTTTAGATATTCGTCCAGATCTTGTACTGACGTTTCCTGTGCCAAGCGAGTTATAAAAATGGATCTTTTTGGAATTCTTTTTGGTGCCGATTGAAGAGCAGCTGTAGCGTTTCCTTTACAGATGGTCATTTGTCTTCTTTTTTTTCTAGAAACTACTTCGATAAACTCTTGTGGATTGTTAAAATTAACTACATTAAGAGAACCAGAAGATTCGATTGTTCCTGTTGTTATCGTTGATCTGTTGGAGTCGTCTTTTTGGCTTTTGCTATGTGTGGCTGAGCCTGCGTATGAGTAGGATTTTGTTGATTTTGTTGATTTATATTCAAGTTACTAGAAATAATAGATTTCAGATTGTCATTGTCTATCTTGAGAGAAGATATTTCACCTCTCATCAAAGATAGAGATTTCTTTATTCATAGAAATCAGTAACTCGAACAATTGATCAAATTTGTCTTCCTCAGGCATAGTTTCGGCACAGTCTAAGTGAAATACATTGTTGCAATTACCGAGACAGACATTATATTTTTGCTTGCCAGTAATTTTCTTTTCACATTTCCCGCACTTTTTACTCATTATTAAAAAATATTATGTTTGCAGCTAGTTTCAGAAGTTAGATGTTGCGCGCCCTTTCGACTGTTAAATGAACTATACGCGTAGAGGTTGTTTATAGGTTAGAAAAACGTATAATTGCTTATAAAAATCTGAATTTATAAAATAAAAACAAGATTTTTACAATAAAATACTTGGGATTTTATCCTGAATTCGTTGAGTGGTTTTAATGTACGAAGTTATCGAAGAATTTCTAAGAAATAAGACATGGTCTTGAAATCGATGTGTACACTCTGAAGGTTGAAGCGATATATATATATATATAATATAAATACTTTATATCTTTTTGTTTGAATAAATGTATCTTCTATTATAAAATTTTTATAACAAAGGGAGGGACGCACCTTGTTCAGAACATGTAATATTATGGGATGTTACCCCCCCCCCCCCCCCCCCCCCCCCCCCTTAAATCAAATCTGGGTGTGCTAATGAACGATGGGTTTTAATAATAACATTGATAAAGAAAAACTCTTTCCCCGGAGGGAAGAAGTCGCAGGGAACTAAATCAGTCGAATTCGGTTGCATGGTATTCGTTCCGTTCTTGATCAAAAAGTTGCGGATAACGATGGCATTGTTGGACGTGATTTCCGATCTTTTTTGGCGCCTCAAAGCCAAACCATTAAGCAAAATGTCTTGAACGGATTCATAAGCGATGTTCAAGTTCGCTGTCATCTCTCCAATGGTCAATTTAAAGTTTTCGGCCATAATTTCTTTGATTTTATCGACGTTTTCGTCGGTTTTTGATGTCGACTGCGTTCGTCATCCTCGACAGACTCACGAAATCTTGGGCCACACATTGTTTTCGATAGAGTAACACTTCTTCAACATTTTTGCACCGTTTTTAACTCAAAATTTAATACAAACTTGTTGATGCAAAGACGATTACATTTTTAAAATATATAGATAAAGAGAACCCTTTTTCATGTTTGTTATTCCACGACTACCCTTATCCAGTACCATTGTTCACATTGATAAGATTAGGAAAAGTATTTCTATTGCCCATATTTGGTCTCTTTTATATAGCGGTCTACCGTAAATTATTGTTTCAGTTTATTTGTTTTGTTCTGTTTTCCATGAAAATTTGCCTCTCCCAATGGAGTATTTGATTGTTTTTCCCACAAAAATTTTAGAAAAAAGTACATTTATTTTTTGAATTTTTTTTCTCTAAACCTATACTCTGCAGTGATTGTTTACCCGTATTTTGATTTATTAATCATAATTTTGTTTCCCTTTGTTTTTGTTTTTTATGTTTATTCCTATTTTGGATTTGCCCTTTATATTATTGAATTATTAATACACAAGTCACATGAAATTGAAACCCTCTCGCATTATTCCCATAAAACAGACTTATAGAGTTAAACCTTGAGCTCGTTACAATGAATGCCGTAACCATCCCAAAATTCTCAGGCAAGCCCGGCTCAGAACCCAGCATAAATGATTTTATTAGTTACGTTGAGAAAATGGACCCCCGAAATAAAAATAATAATAACCGCTTTACACCTCATTGGACCAGCCAGGCAATATTTTAATTTAAATCCAGACCTCAAGAAGCTCTCTTGGGAGGATTACAAAAATAAATTAATTACAAATTACCACCCGAAACAAAGTCGACCAACCCAAGGACCAACTACAACGCATTGTTCTGTCGAAACAATAATAGCCCCAGAAAAGATAGGGTCCATTCAAATTGATCGAGTACATGTAACAAGACCTAGCCCTCTCAAACCCTCTTTACCTGCCATTGATCTCGATAAACCAGAACAGCCTTTACCTGCTTTTGAACCCAAAAGCCCCAAACCCCTTTACCTTCTAGCCTGAAAAATACATTGAAAAGACCCGCATCCCGATAAGAACTCACGAACCCACCCCGATTAAATGTCTAGACTTCTCCCAGAAAGAACCTTCTCCCGACTCATCCAGTATAATTGAAAAAGAACCTGAACCTGTCCAGAAACCCATCGCCAGACCAGCTAGCCCGATTCCCATGTCATTAGCTCTAACCAAAGTCAACTAAATTTAGAACAGTTAATCCAGAAATTTTTTCGCGAAGAGCTAAAACAATTTATATCACAGACAATCCTTTCAGAAATTAAAAAAACTCTGTCCTAGCAAACCTGTCTAACAGCTTGTCTTTATTGAAAGAAAACCATTGCCACACGTCCCAAGTTCTCCCTTGTCAAGGACCACGCTTCCGTTTCATCCTAGGCAGATCACGGCCTAAAGCTACCAGATTGTTTATTCAATACCACCCTGAACCAGACACGAATTCCTGAACCAGTACACGACTTGCACAGAATTTAATTCTGTTTTAATGTAGAAACATGTTAAATTGCCTGAATTTGTTTCCAAATTAAATTTTGCTTGTTTATTTTTCTTGTCTAAAGCCCGATACAAGTTCTCACAGTAATAAGGTCACGACCCTCATTTTGAGCTCGTAACCTTCAACTCCCGCGAATTTCTATTCAAATGTTTAGGCGAAATTTAAAGCCTCCGTTTCAAAATTATCGAACACACCATTAGAAGTGCATCTAATGATTGTGAAAAACAAGCACCGCTCACTAAAGGACATCTCTTACGTTATTAATATTGACATTATTTTTTTTTTTTTAATTTGTATCCACATGTTTTTTATCTGTATCTTGTTAAACATGAGTATGACATTTGTCCAAATTCACTGTTTATTTGTTTTGTAATTATTGCAATGTTACGTAAAATGAAAATCACTAACGATGAGTTGAGCTTTATTGAGTTGAATTTTTTTTTACCTAGTTAAGAGTTTAAAAGTTTTTAAACAAAAAAAAAATTTTTTTTTTAGTAAATACGTAATATTATAATCAAGTACCTAGTTATAGAATTAAATGAATAAACGAATCCAGAAATACTTTAGTAATAGTAATTATTGATCAACAGGCATGTTACAATAAACTCCAAAACTGATTGTACCAGCTATATAACAAGTCTATGATGATTAGAGTCCCCCGATAAAAATTCCAGAAGCTTAACGGACCTGAACCATAGATGCCTGATTACTTGAAATAAATCCAAAAGAAACACACCTGCTTTGCCTGATGCCTCCGTCACAAACTGTCCGGAAGCAAAATTGAACCTGTACCGAAACTTCCTGCTCTTTTTCCGATTCCAACGAAAACAAGAACAGGAAAAACTTGCTTGTCGCTGATACACAGTGAAAGTAAGTTTTAAGGGATGATTACGAGAACATTCGGCTCGTATTCCCACTCCACACGAGAGAATGAATTATGGCCACCCTCCTCGCTTTCTAATACCAGCAAGAGGGCGATCTAAAAACAAGAACACGAAAAACTTGATTGTCGCTGATACACAGTACTTACTAGCCAACGCCCACCCTTGGCTGTTGGGCCATTTGGTACTCCGCTCTCTCCCCATCGTCAAAAGTGTGACCTAAGGCCGGGCAGTCGGATAGATGTGCTGCATTCATGATCCCATGACCACACAGCGGGCACGCAGGTGATGGAAATACCAGACGACAATTGTCGAAAGCGCTTAAGTGTCTGGATAGTATAGCTATTTGTCTGATAATAGTCGGGGGTTTCTGGAGCTCCAGCTCCAACGATAAAAAATATGTCCGCATCTACATACTTTGTAGGTGTTGTGTCTGAATTGTAAAAATTGTGTGTCATTGAGTCCTCCCGCATTCCAGTAAAGAATTCGGAGGGTCAAATCGTCGTCCCGAAAAGGACGGTTTTGGTTATGTGTTGGCTTACTCATATCTTGTCAGCGCGTTTGGAGGCGAGTCCTTGTTGACTGTTTAGAGTTATGCAGGGAGCACCGCGAGCAGGCGGTCAACATTACCCCCCTCGCTGATACACAGTGAAAGTAAGTTTTAAGCCATGATTACAAGAACATTCGGCTCGTTTTCCTATACCAACGAGAGGACATCAATTCAAGAACACGAGAATCTTACTTGTTGCTGTCACCTAGTAAAAGTAAAATTATAAATCATTGATTTCAAGAACATTCTGCTCTTCCACAATTACAGAATGAGAGAATAATGAAATAACAAGACAAGAATACTCTCCTCGTTCCCTAACCAACGAGAGAGGCCCTTCACGTTAAGAACATGGGAGACAACCGTCTCACACCCGAAGTGAAATTTTTTCTTTTCACAACACGAATCAAATGGCTAATTGAACCTGGAGGAACAACAACTTCAGAAGCAACCCTGCTTCAAGAAAACATCGGTACTCTAGACGTTTTGGTCCAGTAAGTTTCAAGCCCCTTGAAAAGTAAATTCAAAAGAACGCATTACGTTAAAAACACAAAATCCCTTAGTAAATCAAGTTGAATCCGCGTACTCTAATGATCATCGACATGGAAATAGATTAATGTTTAAGTAAATGATGCTTGGTTAGAAGCAATAATTTTCTTTTGTAAGGTGAGAGCATTGTAAGAGCCCGGAAGAAAGGGCTTCTAAATTTTTAGATATTTAAGTTAAAAATAGGAAGGACACGTGCTTTTGATTTCTCTCTGCTCGATCAAAAGCCTCAGAAGGAATGCCAAAAGTCTCTCAGACGACACCCAACTCGTTTCTTGTACCAGGACCCGGAGTCTTGGAGTAATCATCGACTAGACCTATAAAGTGCACACGCTTGGTGAGCTAGAGAAACCAGTCAAGGTCACGTGAGTCCAGTTTATATTAATAAGCAAATTATCCTGTTTAAAAGCCATTCCTTCATAATTCATTTGTATTTTTCATTTTATTTAATAAACTAAATTAAAAAAATATTTTTGTATTGTTTCAATGAATTAACCTCGTTCCCTTGTTCTTCTAAATAAACTTCCTTTGGGCAGCCTTCCTCGTGATTAATCTACTTGTGGTGACAGCAAAAATATATCAAATCACAAGTTAACAGGTAAGTCCCCTTATCACATTGTTTATAGTGTTTATAATATTGAGTTTAAAAAATTATTCAAGCCACGTGTTTTATCACGTGGGTATTTAATATTTCAAGTTTAAAGTTAACACATGTTCGACACGTGGTTTGTAAATAAAGTTCTAGCTTATGCTTGTATTTAATTCATATTAAATTATTCCTGTTTTTTTTTTTTAATGATATTGATGTGAGAAGGAGATACACCAGAAGGTACATCCCCTAAAGGCCTGTATGGGATGGCCCCTCAATCGTGAAAAGAACAAAGTAGAAGGAAAGAAGCCGGGATCACGAGCCAAATCTCAGAAAGTCAGATACAATCTAATATCAAATTTACTAAGTTTTTAGGGGCTTCGAGCAGTGGTAAATTCTCCGTTCGATAAATTAGGTTAAATTTATCTCCCACTTAATTTTTTTTCCAGACCCTATACTCACAGAAAAAAATGTCTGGGTATAGCCGGGTATCGAACCCGAGACCTCCAGGTTGCCAGCCAGACATGCTGACTATTACACCAGGGAGGCCGACAAATTTATCCAAGTATTTCCATTCATCAAGTGATCAAGTATAATTAAAGTAAAGCTTTATAAATTTCCATTTATCAAGTCATTCTTATATCAAGTATAATTAATTAAAAGTAAATTTAAATAGTTTTTAAGGAATTTGGTGTTGGTACTTGGTGAAACATTTTTTTAAAATTCTTGGATAAAAAATACTTGGTAGGTTTCACATTAAGATATAAAAATAAAACGAATTTATTTTTATATCTTAATGTGAAACCTACCAAGTATTTTTTATCCAAGAATTTGTAAATTTAAATAATTGAAATTATTGAAAGTCAAGTCTTCGAAAGCCCCTGAAAACCCCCCACCGTAACAATATAGTGAAAATACAATCAAGCTAGAATGCTGAAATTTGGTAAAGCTTGAGACATTAATAAAGGAGTAAATTAAAAAACCGAAACTTTCCCTTCTCCGGGGCCCAAAATGAAGGGGTGAAATTTATGAAAAACCGACCGGGTTTTTAACAGATATTTTATAAGAAATATTTAATAATTATTATTATAAATGTTAAAATGTAATTATTTAGATAAATTAAAGGATAAAACTTTTCAAAAATTAATGATATCTGTCCAAAAACATAAATATGAAAAAGGGGCCAAGTTCGGTACAAACGGCTTCGCCGACAAAAGAGTTGAAATCTAGACGGGTGCCAAGTTCCTTAGCAGTTGCTTAAATCATAGCTATAGGGATGAACAACGTTCTTCAATTGATTTAAAAGAAAATTTGTTACGTTCTTTGATATTGAGTTTATAACTTGGCAAGTTTTATATCCAACTAAATTTTTTGTATTATAAAATAAGAACTAGATAAATTTTAAGCTTGTATTAAATATCATCACGCTTGACGTAAGTTATTGACTATTATAACTTGCCAAGTTATAAATGTAAAATCAAAGAACGAACAAATCTTATTTTATATCAATTGAAGAACGTTGTACATTCCTATAGCTATGATTTAAGCAACTGCTTGGAACTAGGGACCAGTTTAGATCTCAACTCTTTTGTCGGGTAAGCCGTTTGCACCGAACTCGGCCCCTTTTTCACATTTATGTTTTTGGTCAGATATATATAATATATTTAACATCTTTAAAAAATAATTAAGTCTGCATCAAAAAAATGTAAGTAAGCTTTGTAAATATGCCTCTGGAGTGTGATTTATTAACAATTATTGGTTCGAGTCGCTGCCCGCCAGGGCCACCAGCCCTGAGGGCCGAGCTTCGAGGGCGTCCCGTGTATATTATATTAAGGTGGTCCTTATTATGTCGACTTTCAAATTTTAATAAACGCACATCCTTATTTTGTTCCAAATGCCCAAAAAATATAGTGTGAAAAGTTTTATCTCGATATTTTAATTTTAACCTGTGGCCCACAGCAATTGAAATTTTAGTAAGAAAATACTTTATTAATTAAATGTAATTTTTAACGACCAGTCTAATGTATATTTTTCAATTAACATTTCAATCGATATGGGCACGAGTTAAAATTAAATTATTTAGATAAAACTTTGCGGACTCTATTTTTTGAGCATTTGGAACAAGATAGGGTTGTGCGTTCGACAAAATAAGGACTACCCTATATGCAAGGGCGGATCCAGGAATTTTTTATGGGGGGGGGGGGG
>JALMQS010000235.1:192360-222192 GCA_024734495.1 Forficula auricularia
ATGTATAGCTAAAATAGCTAATAAAGAATTATTATTATTATTATTATTAGATGTAATATCCTCTCCAAATTTCATGTTTCTATGTCCAGTGGTGCTGGCTGTTTCGATGATGAGTGAGTGAGTGAGTGTATCGGGCAAAGAATTTTATATATATAGATTTTCTAAACTATTTGAATAAATAAAGAAAGGAATTAATTAAAAATAGTCAAAAATAGATTTAAATTCACAAAACATAGTATTTGCTTATTTTTTTATAGAAATAGAATCTGGGTTTAATAAATTCATATTCATAGTATTGTTATTAAATGGTCAATTTCAAAAGAAAGAATAGAGAAATATAAGGGGATAAAACACAAGCTCACGCCACAGAGTAAAATGGATCCCGATTGGACTGAGGACAGAGAAGGGGTCGAATTCAAGAAATCGTCGACTCACTTAACCACATGACATCTTCAGGGTGGGATCATGAAAATGCTATAAAAGCCGGAAGCGCTGATATGATGGTCAGATCCGATTTCCACTAACCCCAATAGGTGCAGAATTACCAAAATTACAGCCTATTGTCGGAAATAGGAACTCAAACTTCGGTGGGTAGTAAACCAGGCTTGAACCCATTATACAACTGGTCCTACCCCACGGAGTCGACGGCTAAATCATTTGAATAAGCCCGTGTAAATGGTAGGTTACGAAACAGACATTCTGCCATTTACACGTTAAAAAGCCTCAAGTAATTTGTTCGCAAGACCCCACGACGCCTGGTCTGTCGAAATACGGAACCGTCCCCGAGCCTCGTCAAATCGGAACCCGACAGACGTCTCCTACCGGCTCCTACACATGCAAATGTAATTTTCATTTCATCTGAGACACATACATTAAAATCCATGTAAACAGTCAATTTAAAATATTCAAATCTCTTCACTAGATTCGTAGATCTGTCTCCGCCCTTTCTCTTTTTTATAGATACTACCATGGGTTTTGTTCTGACGAAATAAAATCGATAATCCCACCAAAGGCTTCATTTGCGCGAAATACACAATTTTCTAAGGAGAATTCGCACCCCTACGCTTAAACTAGATGATAAACACCCCTACGCTTAAACTAGATAAACACCCCTACGCTTAAACTAGATACTAATCGAACAAACGCATTCGCCAATTCATTTATCCCTATGACATCTAGAGACTGGAACTCTCTTTCGCCGACCGTCTTTCCAGCTACTTATAACCTTCAATCTTTCAAGACCAGCATCCACAGATACCTTCGACTGCTACCCAATCACTAAATCTCTCCTTATCTTCACGTTACAAGGGCCCACCACGGACTACAGAGGTTGTACCTTCTTGGTGCAACTTCTTCTTGTATCAATATCATTATTAAATTTCTATTTGCTTTCTTAAATTCAAAAGGACCAAATAAATTTATATCTTTGTTTTTGAATTGAACCTTTTTCTTAAAGATTTTGTTGTAAAGCCCCTTTAAGTATACGTTTTCAGCTAGAAATAAGTAATTTTTGATTTATTTTTTTTTGCATTTTAAATATTATTTTTTTTTTTTAATTCATTTCTATAAGATTAAAAGCAGTAGAGTAAATTTATTAAAATCAGTAAATTCTAATTTTATGTACAAAGAGGGACACTGAGTTGACACCACCCGAGATATAAGACAACAAAAAAAAAAAAGGTTTGATATTTACACTTACACCCACTTAAATGTTTTAATAAACATTCTTCATTAATAAACACCATTTCACAGAAGTCACATTTATAATGTGGACCTGAAAAAAAAAAAATCAAAAATAATAGAAAATATTAAATTCGTTCTTCAGGAGAGAGAGAATGAACTCAATTCTTGTATATGAGCAAATCCAACATATTTTGCATTGTAATGTCCACTAGGTTTATTTTTCCAATTTAGGATAAATTTTCCATAAAGATAAGAGTAAATAGATATTTTATTTAATATGGATTTACTATGAGTTAAGGATACTGGGTCACTTATTTCACATTAAAATTAAAAAATTAAAAGATATAAATTTTTTTTTCTTTTTCAATATATATATATTTCGGGCTATCAACCCATCTTCAGGAAATACAGAAGGTGACCCAGTATCCTTAACTCATAGTAAATCCATATTAAATAAAATATCTATTTACTCTTATCTTTATTAAAGATGTTTCACCTTGCACCAACACCACAATCTCTACTGATTAATAAATTTTCCATTTTTAATAATATACATTTATTGTTGCATTCATAAATTTTTTAACGCCGATTATACTCAATTTCAAATTTTTTCAATTCAAATAATCTACAAAAAGTCAATAACGTCCCCTGTTCAATTTGGTTGTTTAAGGGCCAGTTGTATGTCGGTTGGTAAAGTCTATGTAAAAATTGACAAAGGGGAAAACCTTAGAATTCACCTTTGTCAACTTTTACAAAGACTTTACCAACCGACATACAACTGGCCCTAAATGTTCAAACCCGTGTATTTACTTGAAAAATGTTCAGATATGACTGAATAAAATATCACCTAAATAAAAAAAAAAGATGAATGAAGACTTTATAAGTTAATAAAGTTTTTTTAGTTATTAAAATTTTGTTAGAAAAAATTATTAAAATTGTCCAAAGACAGTGTGTCAATTCCGTCCCCAACATAGTTTTAGTATTTAACTTGACTCACGCCACCACTGCAGTGGTCAAGAGAGAAACTATTGTCAGTTGTTAATGGCAACCAGTGTTGTTAATTTTGTTTATATGATAACACAGAAAAATGACTTCATAAAGGTAAGTGATAATTATGTCTTTCATTGGTGTCATATCCGTCCCTGCAATAAAATTCATATAAAAATATATATTTAAAAAAACCTTTCCAATTTTGTTTTACTTTTAGTGAATGTTAATGAAAATTGTAACCTTCTATATTTTTAAGCCAGACTCTGCCTATATTACCAAATCAAAATTCTCTAATGTCAATTCCGTCCCCTTGATTGTCACACCTGAAGAGGAAAAATCATAAAAAATTGAAAAATATTTTTTAATCCAAGACCATTATTAGAAATTGGTCTATAGATAGTTGAGACACAAAACGATATTATTATTGTTGGGCTGGTATAAAGTTATATTTTCAAATTTTTAGGTAAAAAAATGCAAAATAAGTTGGATTTACTCATATAATATTATACAGAGTGTCTCAAAAAATGTACTAAAACTTCGAATGACGAGAAAAACATGATTTATGAACATAGAGAGAAGTTGAAAGGCTTCAACTACAGAAGACAAATATAATTGAAGAATCATGCTCGCAAATGTTCAAATTGATGATCATCATTGTCCAGACAACGCTGATAACGCGAATCAAGGGATTAGCAAATGTCGTGCTCCATCTTGCTGAAAGTAAATCTCGCCGTCATCACAAAACATCTCTGCAATGTGTGGACGGACAAACTCCTGCAGTAAGGTGAGGTAGCTCTCACCAGTGACAGTTCTGTTAAAAAAAATGGTCCTATGTTGCCCAATGCGGATATTCCACACCACACTGTTACCCCTGGTAAGTTTAAATAGTGTTCAACTATTACATGAGGCTTAACAGGACCCCAGTGGTGAAATTATGGCGATTAATGGAGCCATTTTATTTAAAGGACATGTCGCGATATTCCAAATGATCTGTTTAGTTTCGATTGCGAATCCCTTGATTCGCGTTATCAGCGTTGTCTGGACAATGATGGTCATCCATTTGAACATTTACGAACATGATTCTTCAATTACACTTGTCTTCTGTACTTGAAGCCTTTCAAATCTCTATGTTCATAAATCTTGTTTTTTTCGTCATTCAAATTTTTTTGAGACACCCTGTATATAATTTTATAGAATCTGTTTCTCAAAGGCGGCTCTAACGAAAATCACAGATTAAGGCGCTTATTCATTTGACCCGAATGAGCATGCGTTTACCCTGTTTTGCTCAAATAGCCGGATAATGACTTAGCGAGCAGCCTCGCGAGGCTGCCTCGGGCGTATGTCGCAGACGGTCCTGAGTGAACGCAGGAAACGACCCGAGGCGCTTTTGAGCATTCAGAAAGAGGCAACGTGCACTTTTGCCTGGGGCGAGGCACGTACTGACCGACCAGCCATTTGCCTCAAGGGGCTGGCCTCGCGAGGCAAATCCTCAGTCAGTATCCGGCTAATGAGTATGGGGCGAGCCGAATGGACCCGAACGGCTCAACTCGAGTCTAGAGTTGTCGGAACTTCAAAGAGAGCACGTGCTGAATTCGTGCTATGTGGGTACGGTCGACTAGGCCACCCATGGGGTCGGGCCGAACAATATGAGCCGATTGATTCTCTCCTTTCAGACTCTCAATACATGTCATCTACCTGTAGTGCACAGAGTGGGTTTTTCTATTCGCTCAGTACGAGGTCACACACAGTGGCTCAGTGCTCATGGGGTGCCTGAGACTGCGCCCCCTAAACTGACCGCATGCTCATGTGAATACGCCTCTTTAGAAGGATTTTGGGGGATTCTACGGTAACTCTGGCACCGCGATCTGACGATGGATTCTTATATAATAATACTGACCAAAATAAGACGAAAATGAAGAATAGAATTTTTCGAGATATCGAGTTTAAAAAAAAGCGAAATGCCATAGTTTCGCTCAATTTTTTTAATCAAAATAGTTTCAGCCATTTTTGAGATTTTTCGAAAAAAAGAAGGAAAAAAAAAACATTTTTTTTCATGCACGATTACAATACTTGACCATACCCTGCTGTATGGTAAAGTAAAAATAGTATTTTTTAAACTCGATATCTAGAAAACTAAGCGAAATATCGAAAAATAGTATTCTTCATTTTCGTCTTATTTTGGTGAGTACTATAAGAATTCATCGTCAGATCGCGGCGATATATTTGCAATGAAAATTATACCACGTGGACAAATATTAAAATACATGGCAGAAGTATTACTTCTGTCCCACAAACCCTGAAGCAATTTTTTTTTTTGTAGAATACAAAAAGAGACTTTTAACAGAATAAGACCTTCTGTTAGTCAAATTTTTCTTTATCAAAATAGTCAGAGCCATTTTTGAGAAATTTCAAAATAATTAAAAAAAAAAAAAACTAGGGATAAAGTTCTTAAATAAATAAAATAAATTAAAATACCTACTACTTATAGAATCAAGACTTTTGTTTTTGTTTAATAATGGAAATTAATATTGGAAGATACAATTTTTACCACGTGTTTAAAACTAGAAATGTAATTACTAACCTCGATGGTTTGGATAATTGTGATTATTCCCACTCATGATATTAAAAATAAATAATTTTCCGGGGGTGTTATTTCAATTGGGCTCTCACAAAAATAATAATGATAAAAAAAAAAAAAAATGGGCTCTCACAGAATTGCTTGTCCACAAACCAACCAGTGGCTATAGGAGATAATTATATGTATATCTAGAATTGCTTAGCCAGACCATACGTTAACATACGCTAAGCGCCGAGCCGGATGGCCAAATCAGATGAAAGTGGGCGTGACAGGCAAAGGGCCGCTTATTTCAAACCAATTGAATTATAGTTTTCTAATTAATATATTAAATAATAATTAATAATAGGTGAAGTAAAAAGTTCTGAGCCTAAAATTAACCAAGTTAGGATTTTCCGATTTAGATCAAATATGCGCCGTTTTGTTTGATAACTTTTGTACTTTTTGAAGGCAATCTCATAATTCCGGGGTTGAAGAAGTCCTCGTCCCTATTGATGAAAAACTTGACAAGCTCATTTTCACAAGCCTCTCTTGAGGCCATTTTTGAACCATCAAGAAAATTTTGCAAATTCTTGAAAAGGTGATAATCGCTTGGTGCCAGGTCTGGGCTATACGATGGGTGCGATATAACCTCCCATCCAAGTTCTCGGAGCTTCTGGCGCGTCGTTAACGATGTGTGCGGCCTGGCCTCCACTTGATGGAAAACAACACCCTTCCTATTGGCCAATTCTGGCCGCTTCTCGTCGATCGCCTACTTCAATCTGGTCAGTTGTTGACAGTATAAGTCCGAATTGAGTGATTAGCCCGATGGGAGCACCTCATAGTGGGTGATTCTCTTCCAATCCCACCAAACACACAGTAAAACCATCTTGGCCGTTAATCCGGGCTTGGCGATCATTTGGGCAGGCCCACAGCGCTTGGACCACGATCTTTTTTGCCTGTTGTCCTTGTATGTGACCCATTTTTCATCGCCAGTCACCATCTCCATCGATTCAGCAAAAAATCGCAGGCATCAATTCGGTCCAAAAGTTTCTTTTGTGTCAATTCGTGTGGCATCCATAAATCGAGCTTCTTCTTGAGACCAGCCTTATACAAATGGTTCCCAACGGTTTTCTGGCTAATCTACAGTTCCTGGGCAATGGAATAAGTGCTCGCATGCTGGTCCGATCCTACAATTTCCATGATTTTATCGAAACCCTTTTGTTATCTTAAAAATAAATTTTACTATTGACTTGTATTCAAATTCGACTTATCCAGGTCAGTTACTTTCTCGGGTTAGTCACCCGAAATATATATATCGAGATTAAAGATTCTCCAAAAATAAATTCGTTTTATTTTTTATATCTTAATGTGAAACCTACCAAGTATTTTTTATCCAATAATTTTAAAAAATGTTTCACCAAGTACCAACACCAAATTCCTTAAAAACTATTGAAGATATATGTATATATATCGCTAGACTACTGTTGGTTGAGGCTATTGGAGTCAGCTGAATCTTAAGTCTGGACCAAGAGAGAATGAATAAAGATGTGATCCATTTAGGTGTGATCCAGCATCATTTCGCGATTAGCTCACATGACGCTTTTTACCAAACACGGATATGGATCACCTAGTGGATTTGTAATTTGAGATGTTAATATATATATTCAACCCCCCAGTCCAGCGCGCTCAATCTGTTAACACGTGTGTTAATTAGGTGTTTGCTATCAATTGATCATGAGTTTCCCATTTTTGTCAGATATTAAGTAATAATCACCTGCATTCGATTCGCGATTGAATCAAATGTGGGAAACTCATGTTTAATTGAATTTTGATTCTATTTTATATTTTAACTTGAAATTTTCAAGTAATAGCCGTAAAATCAAGATGTATAATATATATTATATTTTTTTAATCTTATATATATATTCTAACTTATAACTAGTCTGGTTGTTTATTACATTATCTTTCTTTAATTATATTTTTATCAATTTAAAACTAAATCAAATAATATACAGTTATACTTAAGGAAAGTGGTGTAGGTTTTAGGGGAAACATGATATTAATTAATAAAGTAAAGGGTGTGTAGTTTCACAGGTTTTTAACCTGTAAACTCCTGATGATGGACTAATAATCCGAAATATATTGAGTTTGTATAAACCTCTTTGAGTTTTATTTCATTCACTGTGAAACTACACACCCTTTACTTTATGAGCAATATAGAGTTAGTCCAGTCAAATTGTGCTCAATTGGGACCCTATGGGGAAAGTTTTGGGGTAGTTCTGATTTTATGCATATATATGTTTTATGGGGGGCTGAATCCAAATCTGAGGTCTCCCGACAAAATTTCGTGACGCAACATTGTAGAAAATGAAACCAAAGGTGAAAATTTCCATTTTTTTGACGGCTTTTCTCTTATAACTCGAAAACTATCAACTTTTCGTAAATAACCTTCCTATTCAAAATGAAAGTTCATAAGATTTCCTACAAATTTCATTTTTTAGGTTTTTTCTCCGACCAATCGTTCGGGCTCAAGCGCATTCAAATTTCGACTCCCCCCCCCCTCCCACGAATCACCCCAAAACTCGCACTTTTTTGATATTTTCCCATTTTTACCATGAAAGTGATTTCATGTCAAAATTTCGTCGTTTAGTTGTAACTAAATTAAATAATTATTTTATACCTTTTAGTGCATTTTATTTGATTTTTGAGTTCTTATTATTTTATTTGTTGCATTTAATTTTTTTGAAGTCGGTTTTTTTTTTCTAAAAAATATTTTTATTTTTCTCTTTTTAGTGATGTTAATAGATAATATTTTGCATGCATCTTGTAAGAGAAAGTGTTGGCTGAATGAATCAGAAAATGATAATAAAATTCAATTCATAAATAGAGAAATTCTCTCAAGACGTTAGTGGGTTTTAAATGAATTTTTCAAGATTTTTTTTTTATAAAAGATTTTATTAATTATAATTTCGATTATTTGCTCATAAGAATTGGAGATTTCCGTTATTTTTGTCATTGATCATATGTGCCCATAATTATGAAAGTGGACTAAAAGTCAAAAAATTAAAAAATTTGTTTTTTCATATTTTATGTTCAATCCAGTTAAAAAGTACAGTAATAAGATGTCTGTTTTGAAAAATCGCAGAAAATTGAACCGTTAAGTGGATTTCTAGTTGTCTCATTATACAGAATTCGAATCTTGTTTATTTTATAAAACTTTAAATATCTCGAAACTAACAATCAATGACTTAGACCACTTTCATAATTATGGGCACATATCATCAGAACTTGACCAAATTAATATGGGACCACCCCTAAGGTAACCCCTTCCCACATGGGCGTGCCCAGCTATGGGCAGGGGTGGGCAGGTGCACCACACCTCCTAGAAGAGTGTCTAATATGTTGGCAACTAAAAAATAGAACATGTAAAAATATGTATATAAAGTAAATAAAAATAATTTTTTTTTTTTTATTTTCTTTATTTTACTTAAATATGTTTCACCAAGAACTTACACCATTCTTGATTTTCGTCTTATTTTGACGAGTTCTATAAGAATCTGTCGTCAGATCACGGCGCCAAGGAAAGCGGGATTTTACGGTTACCATAAGCTTGGCCCCTCTCTATTATTTAATATTTAATAAAATCGATATACCATTGGGGTCTCTTCGCTCCTTTATTCCACCTGTAGAATTCCTAACTGTCTTTCAAATTATTGTAATTTTAAAACTTCTCCAGGCAACTTCTTGCACATAAAATGTCTCCTAATATGGCGTCTTAGATTGTTTTTCATTGAAAATTTAATCGGACAATAAATACAAACAAAAGGCTTTTCATTTGTATGTACCCGGGCATGTTCATTGAGATGGGCCTTTCGTGTGAAACGCTTCTCGCAGATTTCACATTCGTATGCCTTCACACCAGAATGAATCCGAAAATGCCGATTGAGACTTGATTTTCGTGTGAAAGACTCTTGACACACTGAACACTGAAAGGGTCTCTCGCCTGTATGAATCAGCAAATGATTATTTAAAACAACTTGTGTGACGAATTTTTTTGAGCATTGAGTACATTCGAATGGCTTCTCGCCTGTATGACTTTGATAATGTCGAAGAAAGATGGATTTATATTTAAACGTTTTCGAACACATGTCACATTTGAAAATATCCGTTTCTTTTTGATGAAAAATAGTAATATGACCTTTCAAATGACTTTTATAAACAAAACTTCGATCACATTGGTCACATTTGAAGGGATGTTTGCTTGGATGGCGCTCCTGCATATGCCTCTTGTAATTTGATAACTCGAGAAATCCACAAAAACACTCATCACAGAAATAATCATCCGAAGTTTTGCTTTTATCAATGTTGGTATTCGAATGAGATTCATCTGAAAAAAAGAAGCAAATTATGTAAAATATAATCAACTTCCTTAAAAAAATAATGTACATATATGTATTATATTCTAAGACGGTATAAATAAACAGAGGAATAATAAATCTATATATATAAAATTAAAGTTTTGTCTGTGCATTGCTCCAAATCACGCCAAATTTTGGTTGCACACGTTTCAAGCAAAGTTATGAACGAAAACACCCTCAACAAAATTCCTGTCTGTCTGTCTGTCTGTTTCAGTGGTTTCCGTGAAAAGTTGCTCACGATTCACGTAAAAACGGCTGAAGGGATTGTTATGAAATTTCATATTTACATCAGATGTCTTCTAACTTAAGTTTTTAGATATATAACGTTTTGATATTTTGATCCCAGAAGGGGGTTTGGGGGGGCGCACGATTGAAAATTATCAAATAACTCCTAAACTATTAACCCTACGGCAAATTTTATGATAAACAAAGTTGTAGGGCATGTGATTTCTGACAACTTTTGTTTAAAAACATTTCCCTAAAAAACCACCCAAAAAGGGGGGAGGGTGAAAAAATATAAATTCTTGCCCTTGGAGCAAACTCAACTATATTTTGTATACATAATCTTTGGGCCTCTAGAGAGCTAGAAATGCAAAAACTAACCACCCAAAATGGGGGGGGGGGGGTCAAAAAATGAAAATTCTTTTTCTTGGACCAAACTCAACCAAATTTTGTATACATAATCTGTGGGTCACTAGAAGCCTAGAAATGCAAAAACTGGGTGCGGCGGTGGAATGGAGTGGGGATGGGTTAGGGTATGGGGTGCGTGTGGTGGAATGGTGGTGTGGTGAGGGAGTGAGACGGAGTAGGGTGGGGGTGCAGAGGGTGGTGCGGGGTGGAGCCCAGGGGGCATAGCGGGGGGCACTGGTGCATGGTGCGTGGTGGGGGTGGGGGGTCCAGGGGGCGTGCTTTGCAGCTAGTAAAAACATAAAATCATAGAGGATTTTTCATTCAAGTGTCTCTATTAACTAAAAATCTGGTTGATAGGCTTATTAAAAAATCTAATAGTCAGTCAAGTCAATCTAGCTCAGTGTTTTTCAACCTTTTGTAGAGCGAGGAACCCTAGAGCACCTACATTTATTTCTGAGGAACCCCCTAGTACTAAAATATGAGATAATTAATTTTTCGTCAAAATATCGAAATTAAACAATGCAGTTGAAGAAAAGCGGGCCGAATTGACAAATCGAAAAGGTGTTGTATTCCATCATGACAATGCAAGGCCACACACATCTTTGGTCACTCTGCAAAAACTATTGGAGCTTGGTTGAGATGTTTTGCCACATCCACCATATAGTCCTGACCTTGCACCATCTGATTACTTTTTATTTCGATCTTTACAAAACTCCTTGAATGGTAAAAATTTCAATAATGATGATGATGTCAAATCGTACCTGATTCAGTTTTTTGCTAATAAAAACCAGAAGTTTTATGAACGTGGGATTATGATGCTGCCTGAAAGATGGCAAAAGGTCATTGATCAAAATGGGCAATACATTACAGAATAAAGTTATTTAGTTCCATGAAAAAATTGTCTTTGATTTTCTAAAAAAAATCAGCAATTACTTAGTTGCCAATCCAATATTTTTTCTTTTATTGACCTCTAGGCGCGGGGAACCCCAAACCACCCTTTGTGGAACCTTGTGGTTCGGCGAAACCCAGGTTGAGAATCACTGATCTATTCAATGTACGAGGATGGTTTGATAAGTTTCCGGCCTGATAAAGAAAATTTTTTTTATTTTTTTATTTTTTTAAATTGTATTTTTGAGCATAATCTTTATCAAGACTAATACATTTTTCATAATGATGCTATAGATACCATTTTTATAGTGTGATTTGTCAAGTCCCTCAAAATACTCATGATGACTCACAAATCTGCTCCTCCGAGCCGTTTTTTGAGGTTAGGAAACAGATGAAAGTTGCCGGGGGCTAAATCTAGTGAATACGGTGGTTGGGGGAACAATTCGAACTTCAATTCGTTGATTTTAGCCATCGCAACAACTGACGAATGAGCGGCTGCATTGTCCTGGTGAAACAAGATTCTTTTCTTTTCCAGATGCGGTAGTTTTTTCTTCCCTTCGTCACTCAAACGTTGTAATAACCCTGAGTAGTATACACCATTGATGGTTCTACCCCCCTCAAGGTAATCAATGAAGATAATTCTTCTCGAATCCCAAAAAATATTCGCCATAACCTTATTCGTAGATAAAATTGTTTTTTTTTTTCCTTCTTTGGAGATGCTTCACCGATTTTGTCCATTGTTTGGACTGTTGTATATTTTAAGGGATATAATGCTGGACTCAAGTTTCATCAACAGTTAAAAATTCGCTAGAATTTCGCTTATACAGTGCCAAATTCTCGGTTGAATCAATCTTCCAGCGCAACTTTTGATCGATTATTAGCAAATGCGGCACCCACCTAACACAGAGCTTCTCCATGCACAAATGTTGATGTAAAATGTTGTGTATACGTTCAGTTGACATCCCAGTAGTCTAAGCTATTTCACTCACTTTCAATCTGAGGTCTTCTAGCACGATTTTATGTATTTTTTCGAACATTTCGCCAGTTAGGGCGTCTTGAACCTGGTTCGTCTTCAGTGCTCGTGAGACTTTTCTTAAATTTAGAAATCCACTGTTTGACCGTTGAATATGATGGAGAAGAGTTTTTCAGTGTTGAATCCATTTCTTCTTTGATTTTAATGGTGTTAAGCCTTTCAAATAGAAGTATTTTATGACCGCACGCTTCTCCAATTTTTCAATTTTCACAATAACAACTCGGATTTTTTCTTCAATAGGCTGTCAAATCTATACTAACAGTACAGTCGACCTGAAAATTGGTATGCAAGTTAGTTTAGGTTAGTACTATAGAATACGAGTCCAAAATTACAACTGCTGACGAAATTTCTGGGTCAGGCCGAAAACTTATCAAACCATCCTCGTAATGTAATTTAAAATGAAATTAAATGAAGCCAGTAGCGCTATATATAAATAATAATCATGCTATATATAATAATAAATAAATTTACCTTCATTAATTTCATTTCGATTAAATTGTAATTTCAATAGTGAAATTATTTTCATATGAATACATTTCAATTGATGTTTTTTTAAAAATTCTTCACTAATAAACATAGTTTTACAATAACAGCACATATAGAGTGGACCTGGAAAAATAATAAAATATATTTTTGAAGAATTAAGTACACTATTTTAAATATTAAGTATTGTTATAAATAAAATAATAATAGTTTTTTACATAACAAGGATTGAAAGTGATACTTTGCAAGAGGAGCAGGGGGTCTTTAAAAGTACTTTCACTAAGTGCTGAATTTTATAGTTTTGTTAAATCGTGATAATATAAATGTCTATGTTTGAAAAAAATTTAGACTTTATTCTTCTTTATTAGGGCTCGCCTGCCTTCAGGGCGTACCAAGTAATAAATATTGGACAGGATAAAAAATTGAACAATCTTGAATATATTATGTTAGTCTAGTTAAGAATTTTATGTTTAGAAAAATAAAATAAATAAATAAAAATGTGGATAATTATGTAAGGTAAAGTACCCAGTAGTTGAGACTTTAAGGAATTTTTTTCCTATTCGCTCACATTGCTCAGGCTTCGGTTCACTTTATGGAAACTGTTTCGCCAGTAATAGTTGCAGTAATTATTCCTCTATCATAATTCTGCAACTATTAATTCAGGAAGGTGAATGTAAAAATATATATATATTTTTTTCCTAAAAAGGGAATCGATTCAATAGTTGACACCCAACGAAAAAAAAAACTTAGTAGATGACACTCTTCAGCATTTGCTTAGCTGAGGGCGTAATTTCGGGACTTAATCAGGTCGCGGGCCGTAGGTAAGAAATAAGTAGGTAGTAGTGAATAAAATAGCGATAAAAATTCAAACATTTTTTAATTTATTAATTATAATACTTAGCATAATCAAACATAAAAAGCAAATTAACAAAAAAAAGATGGAAAAATCAAATGAAAATTAATGAAAGACTTGAATTTGAAGCTGAGAAACAAGATGATCAATATTGGGGTCAATATCACTAGTACATAGGCGCAAAGTGCTTTCTAAATTAACATCTGCAAGCAGAGTACTATGATTATTTTTATTAATTTTCATGATTGAAAAGATCTCTCCACATTTATACATGCTTCCGAATGTGCAAATTGTTTTTCTTGCGTAAACTCTCAGCTGTGGATACTTTTCTTCAAAAAGGTATATTCTGTAAAATTCGCTTAGTTCCACATCATCAAATTTAGACTTCAAATATGAGTCTTCTTAAAGCTCGATCAACTCCATTTGTAGGTGAAGCGGAGCATCTTCCACATTACACTTACAAGGATTTGCAAAAATATTGAAAGTGCTATCCATATTCTTAAAATCGGAAAACCGATCAGTGAATTGCTCTGACAGTAGTTTCAGTTCTTCAGCATAGCGACCGTATTCAATGTTTTCGTGACTGGATAATGTTAAAAAAAATGAAAACAGTTTTTACTTCTCATTTGTGTTTCCCATAAGTTTTAGGTTTGTTGACAAATATAAAATAATTACAAATAAACTATGTGTGCTAAATCTTTAATTTTTTTTGCACGTTATTTGAAATTTCTGAATCTCTTGCGGGCCGGATTGAAGCTGGTGGAGGGCCGGGGTTCGCCCATATATGCTCTTCTGGATCAGTAGTTGACATATGAAGAAAAGGCTTTAAATTGATTGATTTTTGTAAAGTTTGAACACAGGAATGTTATTTTTAATTAGCGTATGGCTTTTCTACAGAATCATAGATATTATAGTTCGGGGGCCAAAAAAATATTTCTAGTTTTCCTCATTTTAACTGACTCGTTGATGTGAAATAGCACAGCCTTCCATTCGTATTCGAGCTTATCTACCCTTTCTGGCCACCTGCAGAGTCTGCCACACTTTTTTTGCATTGCTGAAATGGTTGCACCCGTTTTTCAATTGGGTGTTTCCCTTCAACCTTGTAGTTCAAGGTGATCCTATGGACTTTAAATTTCTTGGCTGCAGTTTTATATGTTGTCTTATGCAGTCGCACATCTTCCACGGCAGCTTCCATAACCTCTTGCGTATAGTTCCTGAAATTTCCTTTCTTTGGAGGCATCTACGAAATGTCAAAGGAACAAATCAGAAGTTGACACTCACTAATTCCAAAAGTTGACACCCCGTGTCATCTATTGGTCACGATGATTCTGGAATCTTAAAACAGCTGATAACAGCTAAATTAAATCGGATTTATCAAATTATACAAGTAGCGAGTAGTTGACACCCTGTGTCATCTACTCAATACTTAACCATTTCTAAGTTGAGTAGTTGACCCCCGGGGATAACAAAGAAATTGTATACATTTTTGTGATATTTTCAATGGATTATAAATTTTAAACATTCCAAGAACACAAATTAACCACCACTTCACCCACAATGATAAAATAATAAACATTTCCATTACTTACTTCGAAACAAAATGCTTAAGAGTTGTTATAAGAAAAACTGGCAAATTACAACTTCAAGTGCTCTGCTTGTTTTATCTGGTCACAATTACAATATACGGCGGGCTGGTGGTGGCATAGAGTGCTTTCCACTTTTGTTGCTAGAAGGCCACACACTATACAGAATGACTTATTGCAATTTATTCCTTCCCGCGGTTTTCTTATTATTTTACTTTTTCGAAAAAAGTGTCAACTACTGGGAACTTTACCTTAGTTATTATTAAACCCCAACAATCAGCCATAACAGCCACGTGACTTAATTTCTTGAATCTGATTGTTTTCTTATATTCACTGATGGTACCAATAATATTTTTAACGAATGTTTTAATTACTACCCATTATTGGTAACTGGAAATTGCAGATAAACCAAATGGTGGTGAAAGCTTGAACTCTCTCAATTGGGTCTTCTGACAGCTGATCGATCGAGTTTAAATGACACATAAGCAAAAACCAAATCTATTTATTAAATAATATTCTTTGACATTTGTGACAGCAACCCAATTGCGTTAGTTTCGATTTCTACCTCATGGCGGCAGCACCGTACTTACCATTTACCAATAACAAAGTATCGTCTCACGAGCAACAATTGATCACGGATTAATATTGAGGTTTTTTAAATAAAATATTGTCGTGGATTGTGAACCTATGGGTACCTATCAGTGTGTATTTTAAATGAATTAACTTTTTTCTCAGTTTAATTATAAAAACCAGAAAAAACAAAAGAATAAATATTTTTCTAGACCCCGAGGCCAATTTATTAGAACATAAATAAATACGTTTTAATAATTTTTTTTTTTATTTACTCATTTAATTTAACCCTAATATTTTATATTATTGTACGATTTAGCAAATAAATAAATAAATAAAAGTAAATAATAGTAAGTAATTATATTTTGTTTTTGAATAGTAATAATAATAATGACTAACCTTTATAAATTGGATATTTGTACAGAGTATTTGAGATTTCAGCCATAATGTAAACAATAAGAAAAATTCATGAATTAACCAAAATCTGTATAAAAGAAATCTTATGTTTAATTTGTATTTGATTGCACATGTGATATTATAAAAATAATATATGATTAATGTTATGTAAATGTTAAAAGTTTATTGATTTAAATAGAGTTCAAGAGTAAGAAACAATAGATGAATGAAAATTAATTGACAATAGCATAGTAGAACACCACTGTGTTGTACTTTGACAAACTGACATACTGACAAGTGTGCTAGATCTTGAGATGGGATGTCAGAAATCGTTTGACCTACATCAGACATCACACAAGAGAAGCGGGAAATATTATTTTAAAGAATTTGAATAAAAACTAAATTAGAAATTGGGAATATCCTATAGCTATTTACTTGGTTTAAATCTACTCTTATTAAACGAGCAAAAATTGTATATATATTTATATATTTGTATCCTAGTTCTATTTTGAAAACGGCTCTACCGATTTTGATGAAACAAGATCTATTAACAAGTTTTGAGGATGAGAAAACGATCTGGCTAGGTCTGGACCTCGACAAATTTCATCTTAATTGATTTTTTCAAAATTAAATGAATTATTTATAGATAAAAATCTCAATAAAAAAGTTTGTTTACATTTTTTTCAATTATCTTTTATTTATAAATTGGGTTTTTAATTTTAAAACCCAATACTTAATAGGTTATAGCAAATATTAATACATTATATTAAAATTAGGAATTTTTTGTTTGTTTTTAATTAACAGGTGTCTAAATCATAACATTACAGGTGTGCTTACAAATAAAATGGTTGAAGTGACTTTTTTTTATATAACTTGAAAACAAATCTTATTAAATTTTTTTTTATTATTTTTTATAATGTTTATCAATATGAACGAATGTAGGCAAATTGTTGTACGAGTAAACAAATATACACATAATATGTGGACCACTAGAAAGCTAGAAATGCAAAAACTGGGTGCGGGGTGCAGGAGGTGGGGTGCAGTTTTGGGGGATCCGGTGGTGGGAGGCGATGTTGTGGGGGTGGGGCGGAGTGGGGGTGCAGTGGTAGGGTCGAGGTGTGGGGTTTGGGGGGGGGGGTCAGGGGTTACCGTGTATTGCTCGGTAGCTCCAGGTACTGTTTATTATGCTTTTAATGACTTATATTCCAAGTTTCAAAGACTTCTTGAATTTTTGCATTTGTGAAAGAACTACCTTAAATATTTGTTTAATATTACAAAATATTGTTTATTTGTTTGTTTGTTTGTGTGTGTGTGTGGTGCAAGTGACATTTTTACGCCACTGCCAGAAGTCCTCCTGCTCTCCTTGTTTTGAACATATGATTCTAAATCCGGCTGCTAGGGGCGCTGCAGCTGCAGCGCTTTGTTGATTTGTTTTTAGCCTACGTCACATCAGAGAGTATGCATGCGTCACATTACTACTCGTTGACATACTTGCTCTTTGAATCACGCCATAAATTCATTAATTTTAATCAATTTAGTTATTTTAAATCATTTGATTTCCTCAATTAGATATTACATATAGCTACATTCAATTAAAATCCAAACTAATATTACAATTATTGTATTCATTTTAGCCTTCGTTATATTCATTGACTATAAACAATTATGGCTGAACTTTCAAATCCGAATGATTATCCAATCTATAGAGGTTAGTTATTATATCAAAAATTTAATTATTGTAATAATTATTAATCTAATGGATTATCTAGAAAGAAATTACTGAAATGTGTGATGCTTCTGTTCAAAAGAGTATAATAAGTTATGGCAAACCCTAAGAATACTGCTTTGATTGAGGTCATTCTTTCCAGATTATAATTAATGACTTATGTTCCATTTTACTTTACCATATGCATTTTTTTTCGAAATATTTAATAAACGGCTCAAGCTATTATTAAAAAAAAAAAAAATGGAGACAAAATTGAAAACTTTCAAGACCACATTCTCTGTCTAAAGCCGCCTTAGTGAGTTTGCTCAAATGCCCTAGATTTTTTATTTTTAACTCCCCTCCACCCCCCTTAATTTTGGGTCGATATGCACCAAAATCAAATCAGCTCTTAATCTCAATGGACCAAAACTACGTGTGAAATTTGGTTTCGATATTCACACTAGTTTTTGAGCTAGCTCGTCCACAAAAATTTGGTAACGCACAGACTAACAGACATTTTGACGAAACAATTATTATTTCGAAAAATATAATTTTTTCGATGTTCACTTATTAGAGCTTTTTTGTAGACCTAAATGCCATGGTTTTGCTCAATTTTTTTAATCAAAATACTTTTAGCCGTTTTCGAGATATTTGAAAAAAAAGAAGGAACAAAAACACTTTTTTCATGCACGATTACAATACTTGACCATTCCCTGTATGGTAAAGTTAAAATCATCGGGTTGACCACCTTAAGCCAGTTTGGAGTTGATAATGACAATTTTGGTTTTTGGATTCTCCGAATTGGTTTTCTTTCATTTAATCACTCATGCCCCTGTTCAAGGTTCTTTTGTTAATGTGTGCCGGGAATTACAGGTTGCCATTACCACCCACCACCCTAAGCCAGCTCCTCTGGCAATAACCACCAGGGTCAAGTTTTTCAAAGGCAAACTAAAACCACATGAAAGCGTTAAGAACCCCCCCCCCCCCCAGTTTATCATAAAACAAAACATTTTCTCAGTCCTTCAAATAGGTGCTTTCAAAGCTTTGGAAAGTCCAATTTCCTGCAAGATTTCATACCCGATCGAATCTCGATCATTTTATATGGATCTCAATATATAATATTTCTTTATTAAAATAAAATTAATAAATTAATAGGTGTTTTGGACAAATTTTATATTTTATTAATTTTTGCACAACGTTTCGTCCGTTTCCGGACTTTATCAAGTGCTGAAAAACAAAAGTACAAGAAAAATAGATTGGGAAAATTAAATTAATGCATATTTCAAAATACAACTATACATGATATGCCACATGTCACTCACCTCAATCAATTAACAAATTAAACGTACATAAAATAGTGAGAACATCGAGAAAACAATTTAAAAAATTTAAGTTATCAATCTTGAGTTAACATAAAAATAAATAAACAAACAAACAAACAAAAAACAAAAACATAAACAAAAATAAAAAATAAAATAAAAAATAAATAAAAAAATAAAAAAAATAAAAAATAAAAAATAAAAAATCGACCATCGAAACATCACTGATTCAAAACTAAATCATATATACAACTTAAACTCAGTGTATCTGACCTCATGTCCACACTTTCATTCATCATGACAAAACACATTTCACTAATATTACGTTTTCTCCAGTGTCTTTCTCGGTCCATAATACATACATTATCAAACAAAACGTTGTGCAAAAATTAATAAAATATAAAATTTGTCCAAAACACCTATTAATTTATTAATTTTATTTAAATAAAGAATGGACATTAACCAAATGAATTTCTTTATTAACTTGTTTTATTTTCAATTTTCTTATCATTACTTCTTGCTATACTGATTTAAGTGTTGTACATCACTAGACCTAAAGTCCTATATTTGTATGCATTATAAATAAATCAATATGACACAGGGACCCAAAATGGAAATGATGCGGAGATCCAAAATTTTAAAATATCAACTTTGAGTAGAAAGAAAAAAAGCATACTAATTAAGTAAATTTATTTAGGTTTGATGAAAAGGCAGCCCAATGTTAATAGAAAGTACATATAATATATATATATAGTATAGATAATTTATTGGAACGCCATTTTCCTTCTCTTAAAAACGGACTTTAGGGAGGATCTCCCCTTATCCTTCAGGGTTTGAAAGGGTTACCGAAGAAAGCCCCTCCTTGTATATTTTAACTGCTGCCTTTCCAATAATTCTCCATTAACTTCTACCAGTCCGTCTCCAAAAGAAAATACTTAAGGAGGTTCTTTCGCGACAATCCACACAAAAAGTTTTAGCCTCGTAACCACTCTATAAATATGAACGGAACTAAAATTTTAGGTTATGTTTTTTTAACGTGACTGTCCACTCACGCTACGAAATCTCTATATGGATACACACATACTTGCCGGATCGTTTCCAAGCCATTGTGCTTATATCCCCTCCACTAAAAATAATCGCCCAAATAGGTTTTTTTTTTTTTTTATCAAAACTACGTGGTAAATAATTTCAATTTTTTTTTTTAAGTTACTCCGAATATATTATTCTAACAAATATTAGTTTTTCATCAAGATGGTGAAAGTCCTTCAATGAAAAAAAATAGAATAATGATCATATCCCCACCCTTTCCCTATCTACCCTATGTTAAAAATGTCATTTTTAATTGTAATTATTTCATGTTTGATGTGGTAAATCGTCTTCAAATTTTAACAGTAAGATGTGTATTATACTTTTAATGACTTATATTCCAAGTTTCGAAGACTTCTTGAATTTTTGCATTTGTTAAAGAACTACCTTAAAATAAATATTTTAATTATAGATTATGATCATGAAATAAAATAAAGTAAAAAATTCAAAGGCTAGTCCAAACTAATAGCAAAAATTTTCTTTCTTTTTTTCAGGTCCCCTCTATAAGTGCTGCTATTGTCATACGATGTTTATTAGCAAAGAATTTGTTAGCAAACATCAACAGAAATGCATTAATATGGCACTAATGTTAATATTAAAATCCAAATTAGAATTAAAATCAATACAAACAAATAAAGGTGAGTTTAAATATTATTAACAAGTCAAACAATATACAGGGTGATTCACGGTCGATGGCACGTTAGACGTTTATGGAAAACGGAACGCTGGATTTTCTGAAAATTTAGCACCTTACCTTTTTTCATAGTTTTTAATTAAACCCTTTGTGAAATCTGACAATTAAAAAAATCACGTAAAAATTTGCCACTTTGGGACTCTCACAACCTCATTTTAAAGCTAAATAAATTTTAAAAAGCCTATCCATTCTTCCTTAAGAAAGACTTAAAAATCATAATAGTTTAAACTAAATAAAAAGTACTAGCTTACAGGAATAAAGTATTTCAAAATGTAAACAAGTAAACAGTTTTAGAACCGCTTCTATAATGTGTTTCCTTCAGGATTGTTTTTTTTTTTGAAAGAATAAATTTTAAAATTCTAAAATGACTTATTTTTTTTCCAGATATTGATCATTCATCAAAATCAAAGAATGTCAAGAAAAGCAAAAAATCGGATGATTATTTTTGTGATGAGTGTTTTAGTGGCTTTTTAAAATCATCCGATTACAAGAAGCATATGCGTGACCATCATCCAAATAAACTCCCCTTCCGTTGTGATCATTGTGAGAGAAATTTCATCTTTAAAAAAGATATGTTACGTCATGTTTATACAGTTCATCAAAAAGACAAACCATTTCTATGTGATATCTGTTCGAAATCGTTTCCGTCTCAATCCAAATTGAATGTTCATTGTATCACCCATACGAGCGAGCAGCCTTTCGAGTGTCCTCAGTGTTCAAAAAAGTTCAATGCGAAATCAAATTTAAATCAACATTTACGGATTCATTCAGGCGAGAAGCCACTCAGCTGTGATTTCTGCCCGATGCGCTTCTCACACAAATCTAAACTAGTTACTCATTTACGAATTCATTCCGGCGATAAGCCCTATGTTTGTAGTTATTGTCCAAAGAGATGTGCGCAGAAAACTCACCTGACACAACATTTAAGAACACATACCGGTGAGAAACCGTACTCTTGCCCACACTGCCCGGGAATTTTTTCAACTAAAAGTCATATGAATAACCATTTAAGAATGCACTCGGGTGATAAAACCTACGTTTGCAGTTATTGTTCACTTATATGTTCACAGAAAAGTCACCTTGACGATCATTTAAGAACACATACGGGCGAGAAACCGTTTGCCTGTTCATTCTGTCCTGGTAACTTTGCAACTAAAAGTCATTTGAAGAGGCATTTACGGATTCATTCCGGAGAGAAGCCTTATGTTTGCACTTATTGTGAAAAACAATTTACCCAGAAAGGTAACCTGACAACACATTTAAGAACACATACGGGCGAGAAACCTTTCGCTTGTACACACTGCCAGAAAAAATTTTATTCTAGAAGTGATTTGAAAAAACATTATCGAGTACATTCAAACGAGAAACCATTCCAATGTAATGAATGCCCGATGACATTCTCACAATCTAGTAGTCTCAATGCACATTATTTTAAAATCCACCAAACTAATTCTCAAGATTCATTACCACTTCAACTTGAAATCCAAGAACCAGCTGATGTGTAATTTTTTATGAATAAATTGTATCAATTTCAGATAAGCAATATTTTTAGTGCAATTTTTTAGAACATGCTCTGAATAGAGCATTGACAGATTTATCTGGATCTGCGCCAATTCTTGCGCAGTGGTCATATTTTCACATTGATTAACAGATGCCCTGGTTATAAAATGTTGTTGAAATTAATAAAATATATATCTATATAAATAAATAAATAGTTATTTATTTTAAAATAAAAATACTCAATTTCAACTTAATTTAATCCAGATCCGAAATTTAAGTCACCTCAAGTAAGTAGGTGGGACTAAATTTTTTCTCCTTAATCCATACGTCCTCTGGTTTATCTCTTCTATTTCTGCATCCTGATATATTTAGTTCGCGACGTCATATGTTTCGGATTTATTAAAAATACTATTATTTCAAGTTATCATAGTTTAGGTGCTTTAAAAATGTATGTTTATAAAACAAAAAACAAAAATAAGTATATTTATTTTGTAGTTCGAAGAATTAGCAGAATTTATTTTTCATATATTATTTCAGCATATATACACCAGAGGTGTACAACCTTTCTCGGGCCGCATATCTTCTTCTTCGAGTGCCATACCCGAAACGGGTGTCGGCTCCTCTCCACATATACCTGTGCTGAGTGTGTTTAGTTGTTTTACACAGATATATATGGGACCTACTTTTTAACGCCGGTTCCGAACGTCTAATTTGGAGAGGTTACTAGGCAATTATACTCTTGGTAGGTTGCCATTACTTTCCAAGAGGAGGCGACTGAAAATATCTATCTGCCGAGACTCGGTCTCGATCCAGCGATCTTCAAGTCAGCGACCGAACACTCTAACCACTGACCCACAGTCGCCTCCCGGGCCGCATATAACTATACTAATTCCAAAGATATTTTTAATCATAAAGACACTAAAATAAAGTACAACATAATGTTATCCACCATGACAAATAAGCAAAAATTTCATAGCACATCGCCTAATAGTTTTTTTACTTCTATTGGTCGGGAAATCTTTTTTAAAACAACATGTAGGTCAAGAAGTTTTATTCATTTAAAAAATAAAAAATAACAAATAACAAAAAATAACCAACTCCAACCTAATTTAAATTTAAAAAATAAATAGTTTAAAAAATAAAAATGGTAAATGTAGATAGGTTTCTAATTAATAAAAACTTCATTATTATTTTTAATTTAATTTTAATTAATCTTAGTACTTCAGTTGCCCTTCTAGGATGCAGCAAAAAAGAATTAGCGGACGCCCTGAAGGGAATTAACCAAATCCTAATAGAAGAAATCAAAATGAAAATAAACAAGAATAAAACCAAGGTCCTAGTTGGTACAAAAAAAGAACAAACGAGACAGGAATGCATCAAAATTAACCAAGAAAACCTAGAAGGAGTTAAGGAATTCCGATATCTAGGAAGTAAAATAACATGGGATGGGAGGAGCGAAAACGAAATTAAATCAAGAATTGCCCAAGAAAAATTAGGGTTTAATTCCAAACAAAAACTACTATGCTCCTCCTCAATCAGCTTAGAAAACAGGAAGTTGCTATTGAAGACATATGTATGGAGCATAGCCATTTAGGGCTGTGAAACCTGGACAATTAGAGAAGAGGAGAGAAAGAGATTAGAGGCTTTCGAAATGTGGTGCTACAGAAGAATGATGAATATCAAATGGATGGATAAAATTACAAATGAAGAAGTTCTTGGAAGAATCGGAGAAAGAAGAACCTTGTGGAAGAGTCTCAAGAAGAGAAGAGGTCAGATGATGGGGCACACACTGAGACATGGGGGACTGCTTATGGATATCTTGGAGGGGGAGGTGGGAAAGAAAAGGGAAAGGGGAAGACCCAGATTAGAATATTTCAACCAAATAATTGGGGATATGGGATGCCAGACATTTAGAGAGGTCAAACACTCTGGCGGCGGTCAGAGTCGAGTGGAGACGGGTGGTTACATCAAACCAGTCTTAGGACTATATACTCAATGATGATAGTAGTTCAACGATTTACCCTTTACTCCAGAATAGAATAGTTTGTGAATATTAATTTTTTTTTTTTTTTTTTTTTTTTATTTCCACTTAAATTTACAATCTGTAGGTTAACATTAAGTAAATGATTTATTGAGGCTTCGCGAGTTTTCAAAACATCATTTATTTTTTCTAAGGTAAGGTTGTTAGCCTTGCGCTAAACCCCCAACTTGGAGGACCAGGAATTTTCTTTCGTGGTTTTCTTCCACTAGACTGGCTGCCTTACTGGGCTATAGAGGCCTATCTCCCCTGGTTTTGAAATCAGAGTATTCCTTCTCCTAGGTGAATTTAGGTGTCACCAACCAAGAGTAGAAGATGAAGGATGAAAAGACCCCTAGCCCTCGAAAACCTAATAGCGTCGGGGTCGGAAGAAACAAGAGTTGGCCAAGGGAGGCCAGATAGGAAAGTTAACAGAAAGGAGCCTGACATAAGTAAGTGGAAGCAATGTCAGACCCAGCTCTACAAGGGCGATTTGGCCATCGGAAGTAAGTAAGTAAATGATTTATTGAAGTCCAAAAACATGTAAGAAACAACCCAATAGTTGTAACCTATCTCTAATAATTACATTTAGCAATTATGAAATAAACTTTGATTTATCATCACGAATGCCGGAAGGGCACTGTGTGAACATGTGTGAACACGCGACCGTCTTTCCCCTTTGGTTTACATAGACTTCCCATCAGCCGATATTTTTTTTCACTGAGGGTCACTATACGGTACGGGCTGTGAAACCTGGTCACTGAAATGTGTGGAATCGACCTTTATCTTTTACTCCGGAATAGAATAGTTTGTGAATATTAATGAAGAAAAAAAAATACTGAAAATTTCATTCAGGGTTCAGCAGAATTTTATGATCGAAGTTTACAATAACTTTGAATGGATATTGAGGGTTTGTGAGGGGGACGGGGGTGAAATAAGAGATGTTTTTTTTATATGATTAATTAAATGTGAAGTGCTGAATGAAAAAGCAAAGTTTTTGTTTTTGGAAATTTTAAAGTGAATTGAAAATGTATGTGAATAAAAACATGTGATTTTAAATGATGAAGATCGATGGCTCGTCTATCGATGGGCTATATGGAACATCGGGTACATTGTGGTCTCTTCCACATGCTCGTTGACATACAGGGTATGGTCAAATATTGTAATGCTGCATGGAAAAAGTGTTTTTTTGCTTCGTTTTTTCGAAATATCTCGAAAACGGCTGAAACTATTTTGATCAAAAAAACTGGGCGAAACCATGGCATTTCGATCTACAAAAAAGTCCTAATAAGTGGTTATCTAAAAAATTATATTTTTAGAGATAATAACTGTTTTATCAAAATTTCTGTTAGTACTAACATTAGTTCGTTACCAAATTTTTGTGGACCCACTATCTCAAAAACGAGTGTGTATATCAAAACGAAATGTCACATGTAGTTTTGGTGCATTGAGATTAAGAGCTGATTAGATTTTGATTCAAATCAAACCAAAAATTAAGGAGCGGCGTAAGTGGAGGGTAAAATTTAAAATGATAAGATTTTCAAAATAAAATAAACAGCAACGGATCGTTGCTAAACTTTATCCAAATTCATTTGAAATATCAATATGTTTATTCCTTTATTATTAATCAGATATCAATTGCGATTTGAAGTTCATGTTCACTATAATTCAAAAATAATGATCGATTCTCATATCTAATACTTGAGGAATAACAATTCTACATTAGATTTTTGACCCTTTGATTATTATTGGTAACCATTGGTGAATTGGAGGAATCGGCTTAAAATCAAAAATAACGATCGATTCTTATCTACTACTAGAGGAATAACCTTATTGCATTCCATATTTGATGTTTTGACTATTAATGGCAACATCCACTGAAAATGTGGAAGAATCGACTTAAAATCAAAAAGACTAAATTCTTTTATGGCAAACAACCTAATCTTGACATGTGGATGGCCACCTCAGTTTAGTTTTTCTTCTAGAGACGCGTCGGAAATTCCAGGCCGAAATCGATCAAATTTGTTGATTCCTAGGCTTCAGTGTTCTCTCAATGTAAAATGATAATATGAGCTCAATTCTGGAGCATGTCTCTCGATGTTGTTGTTTGGTGTAATTCTCATATGTATGGATACCTCTCTGACTCATTAGCGAATTATATCTTCTTACACTGTGGAGTTTCTAAAAGGTCAAAAAAGACCCAGCCGCGGTCCTTCTAGTCTCAACGTGATTCAAATATTTGAAAGTTCCGCTCATATAAGCTCTTAGTGATTCTGCGCCGGTATTTAGACAACCCTGACATCTGCTTGTTTTAAAGTAGAAATAGTTTCTTTTCATTTCTCATCTGCCAAGTATTTCTTGTTAAATACACAAACATTAATTATATTTGAGCCCTTTGTTATTTATTATATACACCTCTGAGATCGCATTAGCAATAACACCGACTATTTCATTGTTACAATATGCGGACGACATCGTTATATATAGTAAGGAATCCACCGCGACAGAAATAAAAAAATACTCTCCAACTGGCAATTAACAACCTCGAAAGGCATTTCAGAACAATAGGCATTAACATTAATCCAAATAAATCTTCAATGATGATTTTTGCATCTTTTATCTATGCCTGACATCTGCTTGTTTTAAATTAGAAATAGTTTTTTTTCATTTCTCATCTGCCAAGAATTTCTTGTTAAATACACCAACATTAATTATAATTATTTATTTAAGATTTCTAATTTTGATCAATACACTATTTAATTTAAACCTAAAGATATATCCATGATGGATGAATATTCGAACCAGGAATACAAATACCCTATCTATACAGGTTAGTTAATTAATGTCAAAGATTGTAAATAATATTTTTTTTTTCTTTATTCAATTTAAAATGTTTAATATAATTTTGTATTTCATGGTAAGGGTTAGCCAATGGTTTAAAGAATTTAGTGATGTTTTTTTGTTTTTTGCCGCTTTTAAAAGGTCTTTCAATTCGGATTGATTTTCAGCAATTTGCCTTTTAAAAATAAGACTTCTTTGCATAGACGGAACATTTTTATGAAGAAATGACAAAGCTCGTTTGCCATCAAGAAACCTTCACTCTGGTTTTTACTTTTTTAAGTTTAATGTCACCTTTTGCTTTGTGCTGTGTTGAAGCGTCCTCTTCAATGGACTGGGCATTTAACATTTCTTCCAAGTCGATTTCAGTCAAATCTTCATCTTGAGATTCAAGCAACTTTTTGTCTCTTTTGGGGAAGGGGGTTTGTTAACTCTTCTTTCCATTTAGAGGTAGGAAAAGCAAGGGTTGGTTTTGAAATTAGGCTGGAATAAGGAAATCTCTGCGTTGCTAAGGTAAATATTTTGTTTATTTTTAAAACATTTTTTTTTTTAGATAATAGATATGGTTAAAAGGGGTAGTCAATCCAAGGTTGGGACTTGAAGTATATAGGTGTTAAAACCAGTGGTGGTTTTGTTATGAGAATGATTCAGATTATAAGTATTTAGGGAAGAATCGTATTAATTTAATTTGGATTGGTTTCTACTAATTCAGATATTCATATGTAAGCTTGCATTCATTTATAGGATCTGGCATTGATTTATGGAGCAGTCTATTTATTACTACTTGGGATTATAGTATGATTAAATCAATTATGAAGTTTGTCAAGTCCTAAAGTCCTAGAGTTGTACAAAATTTTATTTAGTTCTCACAAGCAGAGATAAGCTGAGGTAGAGAGAGGTCATACCATCCTTGTTAAGGTTTTGACCAGGTTTCCTTAACAACTTATGGCAAATGCCGGGATGGCTAATGCGTCGCTTGCTCCTGGTATCGGATTTTTGCGTGGAATTTGTAAATTACTTTTCGTCTTTTGATGGAAATCTATGGTCATGTCATTTGTTAATGATCACACATTTCTATTTTTTTTTTCTTTTTTTCTTTTTGTACTTGTTTATTATTTGTTAAATTGTTGTAGTTAATTTGTATTGATATATTGTAGCTAGATTGTATTGATGTTTGAAGGACCTAGCCACCGAGGACTTGTGCCTCTAAGCAGGTCGAGGAATAAAGATTTATTTATTTATTTATTTATTTATTTAATTCTCTCTGTTCAAAGCCATCTCGTCCTATTCCATTCGCAACTTGAGCAATGTCACTGTTTATAAATACTTTGATACCTACTCGTTTGTTTTCATAGGTAACTGGTTAATAAATAAATATTTTTCTAAAAATCGTTAGTTTTGGATCCGTGAATACAGAAATTACCAGCCGCGAATAAAAGAAGTGAAAACAATTTTTTAATCCCCGAATAACAGAACCGTGAATAACTGTAGCTTTGACTGTATTTACCATATTTGAGGGAAACGAATTTCATATTAAATAGATTTAAGTAATATAGATACTGTTATTAAATAAATAGAAATTAAAAAATGTATAAATATTTTATTGTGTTTTTTCAGGGCCACATTTCATGTGTTCCGATTGTAAAACGATGTTCATAAGTGAAGAATTCCTAGAAAAACATCAGAAAAAATGTATTCATAGGAAATTTCAACTGATTTTGAAAATTAAATTACAATTGAGAAGAAATAAATCAACTGATGGTGAGTATATTGAATTTCTCATTAAATCAATTCTGTACCATGCCAAACCTCGGTCTGCAGCTCTGATGAAAATTACTAAGAAGAAGACCCTAGTATTTTCAAAGAAATTCTATTATATTATTATTTCTACTAGGGCCCAATTGATCCTGTCATAATGTATTTAGTAGCTGTAATACCGAGTGTTCCTTGGTAATTTTTTTATTCAGTTATAAGAGATATTTTAATTTTACTATTAATTGACTTTGTAATAGAGAGGTGTCCGATTTTTAGATTATTTTTGGACCATATCTCTATTAATCAAATATATAAAGTTTTTGAAAAAATACCAATTTTTTTTTTTCAGACACATGTAATCAACAAACGAACGAATATTTAGAAGAGGATTATTACTGTGAAGAATGTTTATGTGGTTTCCTTGAATTATCAGAATACGAAAGACATATGAGGGACAATCATAAAGAAAAAGTTACATTCCAATGTGACCAATGTATTGAGAAGTACAGTGATGAAAAAAAATTGATACATCATATTGCCATGGCTCATCAGATAAAAGAACGAGTAAAATGTGATTTTAAATTGAAATCGTTTAACAAAATATTGCTTAATAGAAAAGAATCAGTTGACAAGTCTTTGTCCTCGCCAGAGAATTTGGAGTCAAAGAAAATAGTAATTCACCAAGCGGAAACCATGCCCAAAAAACAACCTTTCGGCTGCGATCTCTCTAAGAAACTTTTTTCATACAAGAGTAATTTCGCTAATCATTTGCTATCAAATTCTGTCGAAAAACCTTTCTGTTGTGATCTCTGTAAGAAACGCTTCTCTCAAAAG
>JALMQS010000235.1:222202-237670 GCA_024734495.1 Forficula auricularia
TATCACATTCTGGAGAAAAACCTTTCGGCTGTGATCTCTGTAAGAAACGCTTCTCTCAAAAGAGTAATCTCACTACTCATTTGCTATCACATTCTGGCGAAAAACCTTTCGGTTGTGATCTCTGTAAAAAACGATTTTCACAAAAGACTAGTCTCACTACTCATTTGCTATCATTCTGGCAAAAAACCTTTCTGCTGTGATCTCTGTAAGAAAAAGCTTCTTACACAGATTAGTCTCACTACTCATTTGCTATCACATCGCTTCTCTCAAAAGAGTAGTCTCACTACTCATTTGGTATCACATTCTGGAGAAAAACCTTTCGGCTGAGATCTCTGTAAGAAACGCTTCTCACACAAGAGTAGTCTCACTACTCATTTGCTATTACATTCTCGAGAAAAACGTGCTTCCACATAATTGTCATTTGAAGAATTGGCTAACACCACCTCGGTTAATCCCATAATAGTCCAGTCATTTGGTAGTTTTACCTGGAAAGTTTTCTGGAAGCTTTGAAAATGGGTAGTTTTATAGATTTCGATGTGCTCTTTTCGAATTTCAATTTTTCCACCTCGTATCTTTGCCGTTCGCGCCGCCATATTGGAAGAATGGAGCCTAAAAGCAGTTTTTTGACAATATCTCCTTTACGGCTCATTTCACGATAAAAACATTTATAATCAAAATGAAACCAGATAGTTTTGACTTACAATCGCAACCCGTGACATTGAATTTTAACTGATTACATTGGTGAATTAAAAAAAAAATCCCATTTTTTCCTTCATAAAATGAAAACCTCCTATCCTAGAAACTTGATTTCTATCTCATTCTCTCGAAATTTTGTTGACTTGAACGTTTACTTGGACCTCTTTTTTGATAAAACTTAGATATTAGATATCCAGCATTTTCCATTTTCCTTTTGTGGATTCGGATCATATCCTGTCTGGAAAATGTTGGATATCTATAAATCTAATGGTTTTATCAAAAAAGTGGTCCAAGTGGATCTTCAAGTAAATAAAATTCTCTAGAGAATGAGATAGAGTTTCTAGGATTAGTGGTTTTCATTTTACGAAGGAAAAACTGCGATTTTTTATAATTCACAAATGAAATCAGTTAAAATTAAATGTCACGCCTTGGCTTAGATGTATAATGGTTTGCGGCGCTTGTACGCCAAATTTATGGTATTAATTTTACGAAAAAAAGTTCATTACATAAATTGTAGGAAATTTTCTCTGGTTTCATTTTGTATATAAATGTTTTTATTTTGAAATGAGTCGGAAAGGAGTAATTGTCAAAAAACTGCTTTTAGGCGCCATTTTTCCAATATGGCGGCGCGAACGACAAAGATACGAGGTGGAAAAATTGAAATTCGGAAAGAGCACATCCAAATCTATAAAACTACCCATTTCAAAACTCCGGGAAAACTATCCAGGTAACCTCTCTCTTTAGAACCAAATTACTGGACTATAATGGAAAACAAAAACATTATTATTCACAGCAAAGAAGGGCTTATTGCAATTGTGACCCAAGCAAGGTTACCAACCAATTAAAGAATTTATTTCCCTTGGGAATTTAAAATCATTAACTTTTTATCGGCTATTTCACTCCACAAATGATTCTTTTCAACGTCATACAGTGACATTGGAACTTTATATTTTGTGTTTTTAGTTTCCTCGAGATTGGTGGAGACATCGTTGAGTTTGTTAATTCAATTATAATTATAATAAAGAATTCATTATCTAAGTTAGTTTAAAATTTTTAATTCCATGACTTTTATAATACTTTATCAAAATTGAATCAGTTTTATTTTAATAATTTCAATAATGTTAGTTATTGTTAATTATTAATATTATTATTGGATGTTTAAAGGCGCATCGACTGCTAAGCTCACTGGAATTTCTGGATATATTTCAGTTTTAATTATATATATGTATATATATTTTATTATTATTTTTGTTTTTAATTCTTAATTGTTTTATATAATTGTAATAATAAGTCATAACAAACGTTTATTGCCTTTTCAGGCAGATTGCTGAACTCACTAAGAGTTAATAAAAAAAAAAATGTATATATATATATATATACTTTTTTAACCCAATCTTTTATAATATAATTATGAGTAATTTTTTATGAATAAATTGTATCAATTTCAGATTATCAATATTTTTAGTTCAATTTTTTATAACATGCTCTGAATAGAGCATTGACAGATTTATATGTATCTGCGCCAATTCTTGCGCAGTGGTCATATTTTCACATTGATTAATAGATGCCCTGGTTATAAAATGTTGTTGAATTTAATAAACTATATATCTATATAAATAAATAAATACTTATTTATTTTAAAATATAAATACTCAATTTCAACTTAATTTAATCCAGATCCGAAATTTAAGTCACCTCAAGTTTTATTTATTTATTTATTTAAGCCTTTTTTTGGTACATTTTGTATATTTATACAGTATTTTGAAAATAAAAGAGAACTAAAAAGTTACAAAAAAGATTTTAGTATTATTATATTTATAGTATAATATATTATTTAAGTATTGTTCATTCATTTTGCACCAGGCTCGTTTGGGCGTAGGCCTCTCCCTTTTCTTTCCATATCGGTCTTCTTCTGTCAGTTCTGCTCCATTCATTTCCCGCTATCTTCCTAATATCGTCACACCATCTCTTGTGTTGTCTTCCCCGTCTTCTTTTTCCTTCGATAGGCCACCATTCTGTTAAGATCTTGGTCCATCTTTCATCGCTAAGTCTGGCTATGTTCCATTTTAATTTTTTTATTAAATATGTTGTATTTTTTAATTTTGTTTTTTTGTATATATATATTCATTTTTTATTCTATCCTTTCTTCTGATATTAAGGATTCTCCTTAACATGGCTCTTTGTGTTAATTCTAGTTTATTAGCTATCTTTTCCGTAATGGGCCATGTTTGAGCTCCATAGATCAAGACCGGTATTACACATGCTTTAAAAAATTTTATTTTGGAGATTAGGTCGATGTTTTTGTTTTTTAAAATGAACTTTAATGAGCAAAATTTATTCCAACCCAGGTTAACTCTTCTTGCAACTTCTTTACTTGTTCTGCCTTCAAAGCTAATTATCTGTCCCAAATAAATTATTTCAGATTTATATTCTATATGTGATTTGTTGTTTTCTAAACCGATATCCGATTCCACCCTGTTTGAGACAAATGCAGACTTTTTACAATTAATTTCTAAGGCAAGTGCTTTGCTTTTTATATTAATTTCATTAAATCATTTCTTTTAGTTCTTCTTTTGAAGTTGCTATTAGAACAAAATCGTCGGCGAACCTGAGATTATTTAGATATGCTCCGTTTATTTTTATACCTTTGTTGGTCCAATTTAATTTTTTGAACATATCTTCAAGAGCACAGTTGAATAGTGCCGGTGACAGCGGATCGCCTTGCTTAACACCTCAATTAATTGGTCAATAAGGCCCGTTTTCTTCTAGAATTATTCTTGCTTCTGAATTTGAGTAAATTTCTTGAATTAATGAAACGTAATTTGGATTTATTCCCTGAGAGAGCATGGACTTGAATATATTATAGCTTTGTTCAATGGTGTCAAATGCCTTTCTGTAATCAAGAAATGCTAAATATATATCTATTTGATATTCACGAGTTTTTTCTATCAATTGATTAATGACTTGTAAATGATCACATGTAGAAAATCCAGATCTAAAACCATCTTGTTCGATCGGTTGGTTACAATTTATTATATTTTTTAATCTATTCTCCAAAATTTTCATAAATATTTTTCCTATGTTAGAAGATAGTGTAATTGGTCTATAATTATTAATATCGTTTCGATCACCTTTTTAAAACATAATGATAATATGGAGGGACTTGGAAGATAAAACAAGAGTGTACTATGGAGAAAGTTGCCGCCCTTTATGTGTTCGTTTAAAAGAACACACTTCATCGGTTGTTAAGGGAAATTTGGTCAGTGCATTGGCCGTACATGCAGTTGACAATGGGCATTTGATGAATTTCGAAGATTCAAAAATAGTGGACAGTGAGAGAGTCACATGGAAAAGAAAATACAAGGAGGGTATTTATATACAAATGAACATCAACAACGCCATAAATTACAAGCTTGATGTATTAAAAATATCCACTCTCTACACTTGTCTACTTGACAAAATCAACCAGATTTAGTCTTGAAATATGTAAATATTGACAAACTTTTAATTATTTATATAAATTTTATATCAAATGACCTTACTTTTAATTGTATGTGTGGATTTTATTTATTTATTTATTTTATTTATTTATTATTTATTTTATTGACTAACTTTAATTATGTATATAGGTTTTATATCGTTTGGCTGGCTTTTAATTATGTATATAAATTTTATACCAAATGACTGACTTTTAATTGTAAATATGGATTTTTTATAACAATTGACTAACTTTAATTATTTAAATTTTGTATCAATTATCGATCTTTTGTGTGATATGTGTATTTATAAATAGCCTGGAGTGCGTTGATCTTGAGTGGAGTGGGAACTTTGCTTCTGTGTATGTATAATGAAGGCAGGTCGAAAGACAGTATTTGAGATTGTTCTGTTGGAATAACTTGTTTTACCAGTGTAATGATTCTTAATGTAAAACGTCTACTGGAGATAGATTTTACGTGTTTTTGTGACTTGGGTGAGTAGTATATATTCCTCATTTCCACCCTTTAAAAATTTATTATAAATGTTAAAACAAAAAATTAAAACATGCAATGATCTTTTCCAGTTGACGTGCACTGATGAAGAGCAGCGGTATAGCGCTCGAAACGTTGTTAAAATATCGATTACGTCTGCCCAAAATAAAGTAACAACTAGAAGTTGACTTTTATGTCAACTTTTTATTTTCCCCTTACTGGCCCCTTAGCCAATTCAATTTAAATAAAATAGGGCCACCAAACACGGTTCTTTTTAAAATATAATTAAAATATTTGATTGTTTCCATTGGATAGGAATTATTCTAGATTTTATTAAATTATTAAATATTAAAGTGAGTGGTTTTGTAATTATTTCTTGGGCATATTTTAAAGTTTCTTTTTTAATACCGTCACTTCCAGGTGATTTATTTGTTTTTAACTTGCTAATTATATTTGATACTTCAGATTCCAGAATAACTTGGATATTTTCAGGTATATATTTTGATATATCAATTTGGTCATTAATTGTATTAGATTTATATAAATTTCTGTAAAATTCTGTTATTATTTTCAAGATATTTGATTGACTGTATTGAATAGTGTTATTTTTATCTTTCATACTTGGAATTATATATTTATGTGGAAACATATCTTTTTTCATTTTTTAACAGATGAATGTGCTTCAATAAGCTTTTTAATAATGTTATCATAATAGTTTTTTTAAATCTGTCTTAATTTTGTATTTTACATATTTGCAAATTTGATTATGTTCGATTCGACCAATAACTGTGTTTCTCTTTTGTTTTAATTTATTTCTTATTTTAATAAGATTTTTAGTGTCGTTTGATAGTATTGGCTCATTTTTAATTGTTTATAAAGATTTGTTTTGTATTGTTTTCAAAATTAATTCAAAATCATTATATTGCTTTTGAGTATCAATATATAAAGGGAAATTCATAATTTTTAGTTGTTCTTCCATATTATTAATTATTTCATTATCTAGTTTTGAGAAGTTTGTGATATGTTTACCATTCCATTCAGGCCGAGGTCTTTTTCTTATTGAGTGTGTAGATATTTCTGTATATAAGAGTCTATGGTCTGTGTAAAAAGAAAACTTGTTTAGAATTTTAAACTTGATTATTATATTGAGATATGGTGTAATTATATAATCAATTTCCGATTTATTATATCCATTTGGGTGGAGCCAGGTCCATTTCATTCCTGCTCTATTTTTGAAATAGCTATTAACTATTTTCAAATTATTTTCTTGGCAGAAATTTATTAATTTGTTTCCTCTTTCGTTTCTACTTCCATAGTTGTAAGGTCCCATAACTCTTTCTTCATTAATTTCTCTTTGTCCAATTTTAGAATTAAAATCACCCATGATTATTAATTGGTTGTTGTACTTAGGTGTGTTGTTTTTTATTGTTTCGTTAAGTAATTGATAAAATTCTTCGCATGCCTCTTCATTTGACTCTGACGTAGGTGCATAGACTTGAATTAGATTTAAGAAATGCTCATTTTTATATTTTATTTTTAAAGTTGCGATTCTGTCGGAGATACCCTTAAATTCTTCAATCCTATCTGCCAGGTCCGGACTTATCAAGAATCCCACTCCTCTCTGACCTACAATTGTTCCTTTATGATACAAAGTGTATATCCACTTTTTCTTTTAATAATTTTTTCATCAAGACGTCTTATTTCTGCCAGTCCAAGGATATCTATTTTTGAATCGCTCATAGCATTTTCCAATTCTAACATTTTTTCCTCACCACTTCGAACATTTAATGTGCCAATTTTGGTAACATTTTCCATTCTCTTGTTTATCTTAATTTTGTTTTTATCTTTATTTATTTATTTATTTATTATAACATTGTATCTGTAGGGCCATTTAGCCCCTTTATTGTACAATTTTAGACCAAAATATTTACAAAAAAATTAATTAAAATAATACAAGAAAAAAACAAAAAATCAAAGGAAAGATACATACTAAATATATGAAACAAAAATAAAAAAATAAAAAATATATAGAAGGAGAGGGAGAAAAAAATTACAATATATAGGATAAAAAACAAAACAAAAATTACTATATATAGGATATGAAAACAAAAATTACAATATATAGGATATGAAAACAAAAACAAAAAATTACAATATATAGGATATAAAGCAAAAAAAATATATTAGGCTAGGTGCCTGTGTAGTTCTGCTTCGAATACTTCTGGGCGCCCAATCTTCCTCAAGTTGAGTGGCAGTGCGTTCCAAACCTTGGTCGCCGTGACCTCAAATGAGTCCGCCATCATTTTGCTTCTGTGTGGCGGACAGACCAGAGCGCGCGCACGTGTTGACGGGCCACATGCCAGGGTTCGACATAGGTAGTCCGGCGCACGTCCCAAGAGGACCCCGTACACAAACTTAGCATACCTATACTTCCGGAAGGCACCAAGGTTCATCCCCAGAATTCTAGTCGCATACTCAGTTACGCTTGCTCTGGGCTCCAGTTGGTAAATGTACCTAGCACAAGCATTTAAAGCAACCGAAAGACGTCGGCTGCTTCTGCTGTCTAGGTTAAAGTAAACTGAGTCGCAATAAAGGAAGTGGGGAAGAACAATGGCCACAATAATCTTGCGACGGACCTCCTCGGGCGTGAAGGGCGCCAGCCGGCGCAGGGGAACCAAGGCCCCATATACTCTACGACAGATCTGAGTCACGTGGTCGCCCCAAGTGAATCGCCCGTTCAGATGGACTCCCAAATCTCTCACAGAATCTGAATAGGGGATCATAGATCCACAGACCCTAATCGGGGGAGGTGCCACCACTCTTCTATTTGAAATCCATAATGCTTGGGTCTTCAGAGGATTTCACACTCGACCAATTAGCGACCGCCTCCCCTTTATTTGGATTAATATCGTTACTCACAAAGAGAAACAAAGAGTTTGTCCTCTGCTTGATGCAAATAAACATATACACATATATATCAAGATGATATATCTGTATATATATTATTTATTTGTTTGAGACTATAGTTTCGAAGACTTGGTCTTCATCATCAGTCTTTCTTCAATTATAAATGTTTTTCATGGAGTCAATACTTGGTGTTCCTTCGTCACTGGAAAGCTAGGAACAACTCTGCTACTCTCGGCAAAACAAAAACTTTTCAATTATTATCGTTACTGTTATTATTATTATTATTTTTGCAGGAAATGTTGCTTTTATATTTAATACTTATATTTTTCTGTTTAATTTTATAATTCATATTATCATTTTTAATAGAGCCAAAAATAGTATTCCAATCGGGATTAATTGATTTATTATTAGAATTATTCGGTGATGTGTAGTTAAAATGTTTTGTATTTTCGGGATCATTATACCTATTTGGGAGGTTATGGTCTAAATCACCCGGGTTGACCAGACCTACTGGGTGGTGGATGGAGCTCTTAGCTGGTGTATTCGAGGGCCCACGCCAATAATTCTATACTATAGTTCCGGGATTAGAATCAGAGTTTGAATCTCTTTGTGATCCACTTCCCTTAAGAAAAGTAAATTGGTTCAGTTTTTGCTTTTGTTTATAAATAACATCGGTCCTCCCCCTCTTTTCCTCACTCTGTATCACACATCCATTCCCCTCATCGCCCTCAACATCTCCTATCGGTGATGTTGTTAAGGGTCTCTTTTTAATGTTGTTGTTACCTGGTTTTGGGGAATCCTTTATGATAAGTTTATCGTATTTGATGATAGCGAACTTTCCCTCTCCTCTAGCCTTCACCAATTCAGGAATTAGTTTCTTCCTCGCCTCCAAAACTACTTTGGTGAAGTCCTCCGTTATATACTGGTGATCTTCCTTCAGTTTATTTTTATTTCTCATTAGGATATTTTTAATTCTTAGAGAGAGGAGAGTAATTAGAATAGGTCTTTTTTCCCTTTTTGGGGTCGACCCACTCTCTTTACAAAATTTATTTGGTTTGCATTAAATTCGTTGTATATTTTTTCTTTTATAAATTCAATGATACCATTTTCTAATTCGAGTAAGTTTGTTTCCCTCTCCTCTATTCCATGAATCAATATATTTTTCGCCTTAGTTTCTCTTTCCATGTAGCAAATCCTGCTTTCAGTCCTAGATAGCCTCTCCTTCATCATCACTCCAATTCCTTTATTTCAATCGGATTAAACTTTATACACGACTAATAGCTCATGACACTTGATAAGTACACCAATTTTTAAAAAAATCGTTATAGTTGTTTTTGAGAAAATAAAAAAAAATTAAAAATCTATCATGTAAATGTCCACTTCCGTTTTTCCGATTTCAACCAAAAGCTTGCTCTACTCCTTCTATCAATATCGTGTAGTGCATTTTATTATTTTGATTTTTCAGTTCTTATTATATTTATATTAGAAGTTTGTCTAAGTATGTGTGTGAGAGCATCTTCGTTTTAAATTTAAACGATAGTCTCCCGTCCACCCAGTGGCCCCCACACATGCTTGACTATTCAATCACACACACATGGCTCGCCTCACGACACGTCCGTGAAAAATGAGGCGGCGATCGATTTTTTGTTTTCATCACGAATGCCGGAAGGGCACTGTGAACGCCGGAGCACCAATGCGTCGAACATGTGTGAACACGCGCCCGTCTTTCCCATTTTGTTTAGGTAGACTTCCCATCTGCCGATATTTTTTTTCACTGAAGATCACTGTACGGTAGGGTACGTCACGTCACGTCACGGAAATGTGTGAATTGACCTCCTCGTCAGTGTTTTCTCGTGATCAGAGGTGGTCTGGCTCGAATGTTCTCGTCGTGCACAATGAATTTCAATATCGAAAATCTGGCAGTAATAGCATTGCTTTTGGACGAGGTAGAAGAAAATAAAAGAAGGTACTGGATTCATCCCATATTTTATACTCCAAAGTTGAATTATGGTTTTCTTTATTTAATTATGTACATATTTCTCAATTATTTTGTAGGGTGACTCAGCCATCAGTAGTTGATCAACTAACGCCGATGCTACGCTATTTTTATCACCCAGCTTTCATTTGAAATCTTAATAGAAAACTCACACCATAATAACAATCCCTTATATGTGTCCAATCATAGGAGAATATAAAATTCAGGCTTTATTAAAGAGCATAAACAATAGAATTAAAAAAAAAAAAAAAATTGTTCCAGTAGTTGATCGGGCGAATTCAATTTTTGATCAAAATCAAATCCAATGATTTCAAAGGAGGTAAAATAACACAGTTTGATAATTTTATTATTATTTATTTTTTCATTATTTTTTAAGAGATACATAACCGAAAAAGGATTTCTTGTTTTACTGGTTTTAGTTGGTTCTTCGATATGTGAAACAACCTGAGTTGACAACATTTAAATCATAAATAACTAAATATATATTTCAATGGGCCCAGAGAAAATAGTTGTTTCCGACTGAAAATGACACGAAAATTTGAATATTCGATCAACTACTGGCTGGGTCACCCTATTTCGTATTATTAGTATTTTTTATATTGATTTAAACAAATAATTAAACAAATTATATTGATATATTTATTGCGAATTCCTTCCTTACGAAATTACAAAATTACAAAATAAATTATTTAGCAGAATATAAAAAGTTTTTACTTTTGAAATTAAAGAAACAAATAATAACGAAAATAGAGTGCGACTTTGCAAGTTGAACTGTGCAGAGAGATTTGACGTTCAATTTGTAGGTATTTCTGAGAAAGTTGGTGGACTTTGAAACTACAATAAATAAAGATTTTTTAGCTTACATTGGTTTGTTCGTCTTGAAACATCACAAGCCTCAATATTTTTATTCTTCATATCATAGATCACTGGCTGCTCCAGAAACAGCTCAATCAAAAGTTCGTCATTCATCATTCAATTCTCGCAGAAGTATCTATAGAAAACAGTTCAAAAGGTCTGGCAACGTTTGATCACGTCCGTGAAAAAATGAGAAATATCGGCGGCGGCGTTTTTTTTTTCATCACGAATGCCGGAAGGGCACTGTGGATGCTGGAGCATCACTGCCTAGGACATGTGTGAACACGCGACCGTCTTTCCCCTTTGGTTTACATAGACTGCCCATCTGCCGATATTTTTTTTCACTGAAGGTCACTATACGGTACGGTACGTCACTGAAATGTGTGAATCGACCTTTACCCTTTACTCCGGAATAGAATAGTTTGTGAATATTAATGAAGAAAAAAAAATACTGAAAATTTAATTCAGGGTTCAGCAGAATTTTATGATCGAAGTTTACAATAATTTGAAATGGATATTGAGGGTTTGTGAGGGAAACGGGGTTAAAATAAGGGATGTTTTTTTATATGATTAATTAAATGGGAAGTGCTGAATGAAAAAGCAAAGTTTTTGTTTTTGGAAATTTTAAAGTGAAGTGAAAATGTATGTTTACGAATGAATAAAAACATGTGATTTTAAATGATGAAGATCGTTGGCTCGTCTATCGATGGGCTATATGGAACATCGGGAACATTGTGGTCTCTTCCACATGCTCGTTGACAGGATAGTTAACGCGTGGCCGTAACCAAATACCGGAAGATGTGTGCCAATCCCGTCTTTTTCTTTACCATACAGGGTATGGTCAAATATTGTAATCGTGCATGGAAAAAGTGGTTTTTTTGCTTCGTTTTTTCGAAATATCTCGAAAACGGCTGAAAGTATTTTGATCAAAAAAACTGGACGAAACCATGGCATTTCGATCTACAAAAAGTCCTAATAAGTTGTTATCTAAAAAATTATATTTTTCGAGATAATAACTGTTTTATCAAAATTTCTCTTAGTACTAACGTTGGTTGGTTACCAAATTTTTGTGGACCCACTATCTCAAAAACGAGTGTGTATATCTGTTTAATGGATTTATACGAAATTTCGCATATGCAACTTGTATAGCCTTATGAAAATGACTCACTTAAAAATATTTTCAAACAAAAATCTAAGAACGCTCATATATTTCTAATAAAATAGTCTCATAATTAAAAGGAGATATTATTAATTGATAATGGACTCTAAATTAAGAGCGTGGCTTCTTTTGTAAATAATTATAAATTATTTTAATTCAATATTAAATATAAGATACGACCCAGGTGTATGGTAAAGTCATGTGGATGGCCACCTCAGTTTAGTTTTTCCTCTAGAGACGCGTCGGAAATTCCAGGCCGAAATCGATCAAATTTAATAGAATATCAATTTTATTCTCTTAAAAAATCCAACAATTCGAAGTATCATACCTCCTTCTTCATGATTTAAAAGGGTCAAAATAAGGCGAGGGGTGTAAATTAGTAATGTCGGAAAATAAATATTTTAATCGTTCATATCTCGTGTTCGGAAAGTCGCAGAATCTTGAAATTTGAAACTTAAGCTATTTAGAAGCAAACAGTTACCGAGCATCGCTCGGTGCTCCAGGCACTTATTTATTATTTATTGAATTAATTGGAATTTACATGAAAACTCTCTATAAATAAATAAAAATTGTAAACATTAACATAATTCAAACGCTTTTACGTTTTAGAAAAATGATGTTGTTTTATTTTCGCTAAAATAACTTCAAAATTGGGACTTTTTGACATGAGCGCAATTTGAATACAATCCTCGGCATTCAGCCGATTTCTTGCCGGGTTTAACTGACTGCTTTTTAAAAAGAAAAAAATACACCAACACTCCTCATGACAAAAAATGCATAACTTTTATTAATGTTTTTATATATTTTTTTTTTTAATTTTAAGATTTCTGAATTCCTGGAAAAGCTATTAAACTAACAATACTATAATAGTTTATAAAATAAATTTTTTTTAAAAATGTCCTTTTTACCCCCCGATAGATTCATTTTTACCCCATTTGGGGTAATTTACCCCGGTTCCCCGACCCCTGCTCTAAAAGGTCAAAAAAACACCTAGCCTTCTAGTCTCAACGTGATTTCAATTGTGATTAAAATTTTTGAAAGTTCCGCTCAAATAAGCTCTTAGTGATTCTGCGCAGGTATTTAAGACAACCCTGACATCTGCTGTTTTAAATTAGAAATAGTTTTTTTTCATTTCTCATCTGCCAAGAATTTCTAGTTAAATACACCAACATTAATTATAATTATTTATTTAAGATTTCTAATTTTGATCAATACACTATTTAATTTAAACCTAAAGATATATCCATGATGGATGAATATTCGAACCAGGAATACAAATACCCTATCTATACAGGTTAGTTAATTAATGTCTAAGATTGTAAATAATATTTTTTTTTTCTTTATTCAATTTAAAATGTTTAATATAATTTTGTATTTCATGGTAAGGCTTAGCCAATGGTTTAAAGAATTTAGTGATGTTTTTTTGTTTTTTGCCGCTTTTAAAAGGTCTTTCAATTCGGATTGATATTCAGCAATTTGCTTTTTAAAAATAAGACTTCTTTCCATAGACGGAACAATTTTTATGAAGAAATGACAAAGCTCGTTTGCCATCAAGAAACCTTCACTCTGGTTTTTACTTTTTTAAGTTTAATGTCACCTTTTGCTTTGTGCTGTGTTGAAGCGTCCTCTTCAATGGACTGGGCATTTAACATTTCTTCCAAGTCGATTTCAGTCAAATCTTCATCTTGAGATTCAAGCAACTTTTTGTCTCTTTTGGGGAAGGGGGTTTGTTAACTCTTCTTTCCATTTAGAGGTAGGAAAAGCAAGGGTTGGTTTTGAAATTAGGCTGGAATAAGGAAATCTCTGCGTTGCTAAGGTAAATATTTTGTTTATTTTTAAAACATTTTTTTTTTTTAGATAATAGATATGGTTAAAAGGGGTAGTCAATCCAAGGTTGGGACTTGAAGTATATAGGTGTTAAAACCAGTGGTGGTTTTGTTATGAGAATGATTCAGATTATAAGTATTTAGGGAAGAATCGTATTAATTTAATTTGGATTGGTTTCTACTAATTCAGATATTAATATGTAAGCTTGCATTCATTTATAGGATCTGGCATTGATTTATGGAGCAGTCTATTTATTACTACTTGGGATTATAGTATGATTAAATCAATTATGAAGTTTGTCAAGTCCTAAAGTCCTAGAGTTGTACAAAATTTTATTTAGTTCTCACAAGCAGAGATTAGCTGAGGTAGAGAGAGGTCATACCATCCTTGTTAAGGTTTTGACCAGGTTTCCTTAACAACTTATGGCAAATGCCGGGATGGCTAATGCGTCGCTTGCTCCTGGTATCGGATTTTTGCGTGGAATTTGTAAATTACTTTTCGTCTTTTGATGGAAATCTATGGTCATGTCATTTGTTAATGATCACACATTTCTATTTTTTTTTTCTTTTTTTCTTTTTGTACTTGTTTATTATTTGTTAAATTGTTGTAGTTAATTTGTATTGATATATTGTAGCTAGATTGTATTGATGTTTGAAGGACCTAGCCACCGAGGACTTGTGCCTCTAAGCAGGTCGAGGAATAAAGATTTATTTATTTATTTATTTATTTATTTAATTCTCTCTGTTCAAAGCCATCTCGTCCTATTCCATTCGCAACTTGAGCAATGTCACTGTTTATAAATACTTTGATACCTACTCGTTTGTTTTCATAGGTAACTGGTTAATAAATAAATATTTTTCTAAAAATCGTTAGTTTTGGATCCGTGAATACAGAAATTACCAGCCGCGAATAAAAGAAGTGAAAACAATTTTTTAATCCCGAATAACAGAACCGTGAATAACTGTAGCTTTGACTGTATTTACCATATTTGAGGGAAACGAATTTCATATTAAATAGATTTAAGTAATATAGATACTGTTATTAAATAAATAGAAATTAAAAAATGTATAAATATTTTATTGTGTTTTTTCAGGGCCACATTTCATGTGTTCCGATTGTAAAACGATGTTCATAAGTGAAGAATTCCTAGAGAAACATCAGAAAAAATGTATTCATAGGAAATTTCAACTGATTTTGAAAATTAAATTACAATTGAGAAGAAATAAATCAACTGATGGTGAGTATATTGAATTTCTCATTAAATCAATTCTGTACCATGCCAAACCTCGGTCTGCAGCTCTGATGAAAATTAATAAGAAGAAGACCCTAGTATTTTCAAAGAAATTCTATTATATTATTATTTCTACTAGGGCCCAATTGATCCTGTCATAATGTATTTAGTAGCTGTAATACCGAGTGTTCCTTGGTAATTTTTTTATTCAGTTATAAGCGATATATTTTAGTATTAATTGACTTTGTAATAGAGAGGTGTCCGATTTTTAGATTATTTTTGGACCATATCTCTATTAATCAAATATATAAAGTTTTTGAAAAAATACCAATTTTTTTTTTCAGACACATGTAATCAACAAACGAACGAATATTTAGAAGAGGATTATTACTGTGAAGAATGTTTATGTGGTTTCCTTGAATTATCAGAATACGAAAGACATATGAGGGACAATCATAAAGAAAAAGTTACATTCCAATGTGATCAATGTATTGAGAAGTTCAGTGATGAAAAAAAATTGATACATCATATTGCCATGGCTCATCAGATAAAAGAACGAGTAAAATGTGATTTTAAATTGAAATGGTTTAACAAAATATTGCTTAATAGAAAAGAACCAGTTGACAAGTCTTTGTCCTCGCCAGAGAATTTGGAGTCAAAGAAAATAGTAATTCACCAAGCGGAAACCATGCCCAAAAAACAACCTTTCGGCTGCGATCTCTCTAAGAAACTTTTTTCATACAAGAGTAATTTCGCTAATCATTTGCTATCAAATTCTGTCGAAAAACCTTTCTGTTGTGATCTCTGTAAGAAACGCTTCTCTCAAAAG